>CAUYRH010080724.1:0-57770 GCA_963574655.1 Perodicticus potto
CAGAGCCTCAAGCTGTCACCCTGGATAGAGTGCCGTGGCATCACAGCTCACAGCAACCTCCAATTCCTGGGCTCAAGCGAGTCTCCTGCCTCCGCCTCCCAAGTAGCTGGGACTACAGGCGCCCGCCACAACGCCCGGCCAGTTTTTGGTTGCAGCCGTCATTGTTGTTTGGTGGGCCCAGGTTGGATTCGAACCTGCAAGCTCAGGTGTACGTGGCTGGCGCCTTAGCCTGTTGAGCCACAGGCGCCGAGCCCTGAAAGAGTATTTCCTAACCACCACTGGAAGATAGCACTAGGACAGAGCATTTAAAGGTCAGACTTTCAGTTCTGCATGGGTGGAGACATGGACTATTCCCAAGGAAGTCTTGCCAAGCACCTGGGGTTTAGCTCTGTATGTACATCCCTCTGTTGTGGGGCTTCTCACACGGTCTTTTAATCATTCTAGCATGTGGCTCTTGGGAAGGAAGAAAAGCCGAATTCATTTTGTAGCCCCAGAGCCTGTGGTCTCTTCCCTGCGGTTGTCACAGCACAAGGTCCCCTGGTCCTGCTCTCCCCCAACTTCCAGTGTTGGGTCTTCACAAGGCCCTGTCACCCACCCCATCCCCACCTCTCCCGCGGCTCTAGTGACTATCTACATGCCAGTGACAACCTGAATTGTCTACCAAACATGTCCACTTGAGATTCTCATGGGCACCTGAAACACAGAAGGCCCCAAAGTACAAGGTTGTTTTCCAGCCAGACTCGTATTCTCTCCGCATTTCTGCTCTGTAAGTGACACCACTACATGCCCAGGTGCTAAAGGCAGAAACCTGGGGGTTGCTGTGACTCCTCCTCATTTAGCATCATCAAATGCTGCCATTCTACTTCTGAAATATATCTCAATCCACTCCTGGCTCTCCAGCCCACCGCCATGGCTCTGGAGCAGGCTCCTGTGGTCTCCTGCCCACACACTGTCCATTTCCCCTCTCCCACCTGCACGGGGAATGAGCTCCTAAAACCGCAAACCCGACCAGGTTCTTCTTAGGACCCTCCGACAGGTACTCATTACACTCAAGAGAAGGCCTAAAACCCTTCCAATCTCTCTCTCTCTTTTTTTTTCTTTTTGTAGAGACAGAGTCTCACTTTATCACCCTGGGTAGAGTGCTGTGGCGTCACACAGCTCACAGCAACCTCCAACTCCTGGGCTTGGGCGATTCTCTTGCCTCAGCCTCCAGAGTAACTGGGACCACAGGCGCCCACCACAACGCCCGGCTATTTTTCTGTTTTGCAGTTCGGCCGAGGCCGGGTTTGAACCCACTACCTTCGGTACATGGGGCCGGCACCCTACTTGATGAGCCACAGGCACTGCCCCCTTCCAATCTCTTTCAAAGCCTTTCATGACCTGGCTCCAATTTACCTCCCCACTGTCACTTCCCCTGTACTGCTACACGCCCACACTTGCACACACACCAGCACATGCACACACCCTCAAACATGTCACATACGGGGCTTCTCTCCTAGAACCCTCTCTCTCCTCCTCATCAGGCTCACTCCTCCTTCTCTTCACCACAGGTCACTCTGCCTTAGCACAGCATCTCCCTCAGCGCTCACCACACCTCTTTGTGTCTGGTTCCCCCTAGACTGCATCTGTCCCATAACCCTGTCTCTGATAGCACCCAAGACAGGCACCTTCTGTCATGCTGTGAGTGTTGGCGTGCAGAATGAATGAAACCTCTGTAAAGTTCTGATGACTGATGGGCAGAGGAAAGAAGAGGACACCACAGGGCCATCCCCAGGACCCGTCTCACCTCAGGACAATGCCGATGCAGAGAAGCGTCCCGAAGGCCAGGCTTCCTCCAGCTACCAGGAACATGGGCAGTGATTCCGAAGAAGTCTGTTGCACTAGGTCAAAAAAAAAAAAAAAAAATAGTGGAGAAAGAATGAATAGGAGTAAAATAAGAAGAGAAAGGAGCAGGAGGACTCGGTGCCCGTAATTCAGTCAGTAGGACGCTGGCCACATACACCACAACTGGCGGGTTCAAGCCCCACCCGGGCCTGCTAAACAATGACAACTGCAACCAAAAAATAGCCCCACGCTGTGGCGGGTGCCTATAGTCCCAGCTACTTGGGAGGCTGAGGCAAGAGAATTGCTTAAGCCCTAGAGTTTGAGGTTGCTGTGAGCTGTGACACATGGCAGTCTACCGAGGGCGACATAATGAGACTCTGTCTCAAAAAAAAAAAAAGCAGGAGGAGGAAGAGAAACCCACTTAGCTAGAGCTGTCAGAAGCCTCAGAGGAAACTTACCCACCCCTGGAAGAGGAAACAGCTGTGCTAACCAGCAGGCCACTTGACAAACTTTACAGTTTTCTGGCTAAAGCTGGCTTCAGAAGAGCCGCCCCTAGCATCATCTGTCAGACACCAGGACTTCACCACTTGGCAAGAGACACACCTCAAGTTCAGAGTTTCTGAGCTCCTGTGGCCAGCCACAGGCTCCCACTCATTTTCAGAGCGGTTTCGCTGGTGGCATTCCACCTACCCCCACAAGGCCCAGAGGGGCTATAAGAAACAGAAGGCTCTGTAGACTTGCTTGGTAGCAGCTCCATTGAGGATGATGCCAGAGAGACTCAGATGCTTTGAATCAAGTATTTGGAAGCAATTTTCTCTATTGAGATGTCATCTCTTGCCTGTGCCCTGCTTGACTCAAGCCCTAGCCACATGAACTTCACCCAGTTCTCCCACTTGCCATGTTCTCTTTCCTCCTAGAATGCTCTTCCCACCTTGGCTGCACCCCTGTGCCATCCAGTCCCTACATGACCTTTGGGTCTCAGATGAGATGATGTCACTTCTTTTGAGCAATGACCCCACTCCACCTGATTGGCTCTACCTGATTACTTCTTCAGTGCCACCTCTAGACTGCCCCCCCCAAAAGTGGAGCCAGTGTACCCTATCCATGGCCACGCTCCCAGCTGCTGGCACAGAACAGCTCTCACAGCACCTTCCCACACAGAGGAAGGCACAGCCCCACCAGCAGCTTGTCCTCCCAGAGAAGGCCCTTCCTACAACTGCCCGAGGCCCTGGACTGGACCAAGGGCCATCTAAGCAAAACCATCATTCCCTACTTCAGTTGGGGCTGCAATAGCCACAGTGGTATGGACAAGGATTCAGGCTCTTCTGCCCCAAAGGGCATCCACTGTGGATAAGAGGTTCCTGCCAGTCACCACATCAGATGTCCACAGGAGGCGGACTGGGCAATGAGCCCAGGAGCACTGGATGCAAGGACAGGTCTCCCCAACTATGCTCCCTGTTTCTTGACAGCAGCAGCTATGTAATGAAAACAGTGCGTTTGGCTTGAGTGTTTATTGATACTTGATCATCTTTTACATTTATTCCTCCTTAAGGTCAGGCATAGTGGCTCACACTTGTAATCCCAAAACTCTAGGAGGCCAAAGCAGGCGGATTGCCTGATCTCAGGAGGTCAAGACCAGCCTGAGCAAGCATGAGACCCTGTCTCTAAAAAAATAGCCAGGCATTGTGTTGGGAGCCTGTAGTCCCAGCTACTGGGAAGGCTGAGGCAAGAGGATCACTTGAGCACAAAGAGTTTGAGGTTGCTGTGAGCCTGGATGCCACTGCACTCTACAGAGGATGACAAAGTGAGACTCTGTCTCAAAACAAAATAACAATAAAAAAACATTTGTTCCTCCTTCATGTAACAAATATAGAGAGTGCCTATAACGTGCCGGGCTTTGTTCTAAGTCTCAGGGATATAGAGAAAGGTACAACAGAGAAGTCCTTTCCTTCCTGGATCTTACATTCTAGTCAAGGGGAGGAAAAATAAATATGATTTTGTTGTTGTTTTTAATTTTTCAGGAAAGGTCTCCCTGAGAAGGGACATGTGAGCAGAGGCCTGAGTGTTAAGAAGAAGCTGGTGAAGTGGAGGTCAGAGGAGCGTCCAGGCCGAGCAAGCAGCAAGTGCAAAGGCTCAAGAGAGCCTGTGCAGGAGCACCAGGGTGGCGCAGCAGGGGCAGCACTGAGAGGACACTGGGGAGGCAAGGTCTAAAGACAAGGGCCACCTGGTTCTGCTGGGCCTCCCTGGAGAGACTGGAGCTTTTACTCTGGGGGAGATGGCACTGAGCCAGAGGGAGCTTAGATTTGTGCTTTCAGCGTCACACTGGGTGCTGGTTGGATAAGAGTCCACTGGGGGATAAGACAAGGCTGGTAGACCGCCTGCAGGGTAACAGGCAGCAGTGGATGGACCAGGTGTTGGACTGGAGGTGGTGAGAAGGGGTCAGCCTCTGGACACCTCTCAAGGTACAACTAACAGGGCCTGCTGAGGGGCCAGCCACAGGGTGAAGGAGGGGAGGAAGCAGGCCTGATCCCCTACCCCTGAGCAGCCCAGTGAGTGTGGGACCAGAGAGGGAGAAGATAGAGAAGAACAGATGTGGGCTGGAGAGGTAGGGAGGCATCGGCAGTCTTTTTTAGACACGTTAAGTCGGAGGTCTCTAGGAGGTATCCCATATGTCAACCAGGTAGGTGGACACAGGAGTCTGGGTCCTAGTGGAGCGGTTGGGGTAAAGATAGAGATTCAGGAGTTACTGGCCCATAGATAAGGAGCTGGATAATTTGGCCAGTGAGGTGGGTGGAGAGCTCCCCTCTCCCCTCCACAGCAGCCCCTCCCATCCAATAGGTAGCATTCAAGACCCATTTCAAATGGCACCCCCTCCAGGATTCCTCTTGCTTTTTCTGTGCTTCCTTTTGGGCCGCCCACACCCAGCTCTGTGTCAGTCACTGGTTTCCTCTGCCAGGCCTTCCCACTGGACTGCAGCCTCCTTGAGAGCAGGGCTGGCTTCTGTCCTGTGGGCCCCTGCTGTGCAGAGCTCAGCCCCAGGTTTCAGCAGGCACTGCACAGGCGCACTGCACTTGCAGGGCTTTGTACGTGGAGGGTGCAGACCTGTCCAGGGAGGGGGACGGCAAAGGACTTCTTCACAAAGCCCGAGAACTGTCTGATGGAGCTGCTGACGTGCTGGACCTCTGGAGTCTGGACTCCACGAGTCCCTGCTATATAGCAGGACTTGGGATTATTCTTGATTCAAATGTTGCTAAGTTTTCGGGTCTTGCAGGTAGGGGAATCAGAAGCATTGAAATCAAAGGCTCCCAAAATAAAGGCTCCTCACAGGTATTCCACATCAGACTTGGCTGGTTTTGTTCATAGCACAACACATTGCATTGTGGGCTGATCATGAGATATTTCACTGATTTGTCCCACTGTTTTCACGGTCTCTTCACTGTATCTTAGCTAACCTCAACAACCTTCCTCCAACTTTAACATATAAAGGAATAAAAGAGCATTTCTGTCATTGGGCCTCTGCCAATCTGTCCAAATAATAAAGGACTTTCTGCAGGGACCGTGAGTCCCTCAGCCCATAGGAATACAAAATATCCAGTCCTTACCTGGGCTTGTTGTATTTGGAGAATCTTCAAGGTGCAGATCAGCGTCCTCTGTGTTAGTAGTAGGTTCCTAAAAGAGACATTCCTCGCCGTAAGCTGGTTTCTGCAGATGCCACCATCATGCAGAGCAGTTCTGGAGCCACCGCTTTCTCAGAGCCCTCCCTGCGCCACCCTGGGCCTTCCTTTCTCCGCTCATGAACCTCCCATTATCTGACCTCTCTTTACCGCTAGTTTCTCACTATTATTTGTGTTATTTGTATCTACAGCTTGTCTGCTCAAAGTGGATTTTCATTATGTCTGTCTCTCCACCAAAAGGTTAAGAGTGCGGCACCCTGCATGGAAGAGCTGCCCAGAGCACACACAGAGGCAGCAGCCAGGGCCGTGGGGCTAGAGGCAGGGCCACCACCTAATGGAAAAACACCACTGGAATCCTGCTCCACCACTTACAAGCTGTGTGGCCTTGGCTAGATTTCTTAACCTTAGTGTACCTCAATTCTGCTACCTTGTAAGGTTAACATGAGGATCAGATGAAATAACAAATGCAAAGTGGCTCACACCTTTAATCCTAGCCCTTTGGGAAGCTGTGATGGGAGGATTGCCTGAGGCCAGGAGTTTGTAAACAGCCTGAGTAAGACCCTGTCTCTACAAAAACTAGAAAGATTAGTCGGACGTGGTGGCTCACGCCTGTAATCCTACCACACTGGGAGGCCAAGATGGGTGGATTGCCTCAAAGGTTTGAGACCAGCCTGAGCAAGAGCAAGACCCCGTCTCTAAAAATAGCAGGTGTTGTGGCGGGCGCCTGTAGTCCCAGCTACTTGGGAGGCAGAGGCAAGAGAATCGCTTGAGCCCAAGATTGAGGCTGCTGTGAGCTATGATGCCATAATACTCTACTGAGGGCAAAAAAATGAAATTCTGTCTCAAAAAAAAAAAAAAAAAAAAAACTAGAAAAGGGTGGTGCCTGTGGCTCAGTGAGTAGGACGCCGGCCCCATATACCAAGGGTGGCGGGTTCAAACCCAGCCCTAGCAACAAAAAAATAGCCAGGGATTGTGGCGGGCGCCTGTAGTCCCAGCTACTCGGGAGGCTGAGGCAAGAGAATCGCCTAAGCCCAAGAGCTGGAGGTTGCTGTGAGCTGTGACATGACAGCACTCTACTGCAGACAACAAAGTGAGACTCTGTCTCTTAAAAAAACAAAAAACTTGGCACCTGTGGCTCAAAGGAGTAGGGTGCCGGCCCCATATGCCAGAGGTGGCTGGTTCAAACACAGCCCTGGCCAAAAACTGCAAAAAACAAAAACAAACAAATAAAAAACTAGAAAAATTAGACAGGCACAGTGGCACATGGCCGTAGCTCCAGCTACTTGGGAGGCTGAGCCAGGAGAATCACTGAGGCTGAGCCCAGGGGTTTGAGGTTGCTATGAGCTGGGCTGACACCACTCTAGCCTGGGTGACAGAGTGAGACCCTGTCTCAAAAACAAGAAAAAAGAAGAAAATGCAAGGCTAACAGTTCAGGGGGCATAGCAGATGCCCCATCAGGGTCAGTTCCCCTGGAAGCTATGTTGGGAGCTCTCCAGCTCCACAGGCCCGGGGTGTCCCTGCAGGTGCCTGGACAGTCCTATGTCAAGCATGGATAACGTCCAGGAGCTCCAGGCTCCTTCCTGCACTGCCCAGGTTCAGAAGTGGCTATGTCTCTCAGCTTAGCATTTAGGGATTTACGGACCACAGGAGGAGATACAGTTGGATGGGAAATTGGATTACTCAAAGACTTTGTTAAGCAGCTTCAGAGGTAATCCTCTTTCCAATAAATTATGACACCAGGAGTCCACAGGGGAGGGATTTGAATGGACTGATCCGTGTCTCAAGCTAAGCCGTTAGTGGTGTCCAAAAGCTCAGAGATGAGACAGCAGCCTCTGGACACGGGGCAGTTCTGCATACCAGGTCCGTACTACTCCACACTTTATGGGTCAAGAGAACTGCTGTTGTCCCCTTTTACAGAGGCTTGAAAAAGACAAGTGACTCACCCAGAGCCACACTTCTAGTAAGCGGCAGAGCTGGAATTTAAACCAAAATCTGTGTGGTACCAGCTCTCTCACTCCTAACCACTAGGACCTGCAGCCTCTTTTCTTTTCTCTTCTTTTTTTTTTTTTTTTTTGCAGCCCCTTTTCTGAGAGCATGAGCTCACCTGCGTGGGAGTGGACACCTCGGCTGCAGGAGTACTCCTGGGTTCTGCGGATGGAAGGAAGGTTGTTATTAGTGACTCACAACCTCTGGAGTCCTAACAGGCTTCAGAAGCAGAAAAAAATCATCACAATGTTATTTAAAAGAACATAATACTGGAAATAACCAAATATCAACAATAAGGGCCTAGCTACATAAAGAGCTGTGTAATACAAAAGCCTTTAAAAATACAAGTAGTTGGCTCGGTGCCTGTGGCTCAACGGGCTAAGGCACCAGCCACATACACCTAAGCTGGCGGGTTCAAATCCAACCCGGGCCCGCCAAACAACACTGAGGGCTGCAACCAAAAAATGGCCAGGCGTTGTGGCGGGCGCCTGTAGTCCCAGCTACTTGGGAGGCGGAGGCAAGAAACTTGCTTGAGCCCAGGAATTGGAGGTTGCTGTGAGCTGTGATGCCACGGCACTCTATCCAGGGTGACAGCTTGAGGCTCTGTCTCAAAAAAAAAAAAAAATATATATATATATATATATATATATATAAACTGAAGCAAGAGGATCACTTGAGCCTGAGTTGGAAGTTGCTGTGAGCTATGATGCCACAGCCAGGCCTTCTAAACAAATAAACAAAAACAATAGTTGGGCACTGTGGGCATCCGTAGTCCCAGCTACTAGGGAGGCTGAGGCAAAAGAATCGCTTGAACCTAGGAGTTTGAGGTTGCTATGAACTATAATGCCATGGCACTCGACTGAGGGTGACAAAGTGAGACTCTGTCTTAATAAAATAATAATAATAATAATAAAATAAAAATAAAAACCAAAAGTGGCCAATGTGGTGGCTCCTGCCTATAATCCCCCCACTCTGGGAGGTTAGGCAGAAAGATCCCTTGAGTTCAGGAGTTCTAAACCAACCTGAGCAAGAGTGAGACACCGTCTCTTAAAATAGCTAGGCATTGTGGTGGGCACCTGTAGTCCCAGGTACTTGGGAGGCTGAGGCGGGAGGATTGCTTGAGCCCAGGAGTCTGAAGTTGCTGTGAGCTAGGCTGACACCATCCACCCAGGGTGACAAAGTGAGATTCTGTCTTAAAAAAAGAACAAAAAATGGGCAGCACCTGCAGCTCAGTGAGTAGGGCGCCAGCCCCATATATTGAGGGTGGTGGGTTCAAACCCGGCCCCAGCCAAACTCCAACAAAAGATAGCCAGGTGTTGTGGTGAGCGCCTGTAGCCTGTAGCTACTCGGGAGGCTGAGACAAGAGAATCGCCTAAGCCCAAGAGCTGGAGGTTGCTGTGAGCCATGATGCCACAGCACTCTACTGAGGGCAACAGAGTGAGACTCTGTCTCAAAAACAAACAAAAGAATTAGGAACTGTTGTAGATTAAATATGCCTATAGTTCTTTGCAGCTCCTCCCATTCAGTGATGAAATAATTCCCCATGTTGCTTGCCCTGAGTTTGGCCTCCCAGAGAATGAGAAGCCATGGGAAAACCAAGGTCCCTAGTCACCATCCAATACCACCATCAGACACGTGAGTGAAGCCACCTTGGACTAGCCAGGCCTGATGGCAGCTGCATTAGTGATCCAGGCAAGATCAGCAGAAGAGCTACTTAGCTGACTTATTTCGAGAATCTCAAGTAGATAAATGATTGCCATTTTAAGTCACTAGTTTTGAGATGATTTGTCACGTAACAATAGATAATGAATAACCAACCATGCTGAAACATCCCTTCCTCCATCCGCACCCTCCACAGTACCTGTCCAAGGGGTGCCTGTGGCCTCTGTGCTCCACGGGCTCCATTGTCCTTGCCCAAACTCCTCCTGGGCCCGAAGCTGCACCACATGCCTCATGCCTGCCCAGGCGTCGTGGATAACACAGTAATGCTGGAGACCCTTGACCTGAGGGTGGCAGGCACACAACGGCTCTGTGTAGGGGGCCTGGGGTAGCACTGGTTAGGCTGCCCCCCAGAGAGATGGCATCCTTTGCCACCCTGGCTGTAAACTCTAAGGGCTCACACCACCCTGGAGGTTCAGATGGAGATAGGGCTACCCTCAGGACCAACACAGGCCAAAGCAGTAAGTAGCCGCACCCAGCCCATGCACCATAAAATCCTGCAAGCCCAAATACCTTCCCTGGGCGAGCTCCCCTTCTCACACATAGGCCTGTGAAGAAGAACTTGGGCTGGCATCTCTCTGCCCATTTTATAAATGAGGCAACCAAGGCTCAGAAAGGTGAAAGACTTATCCAAGACCGTATAGGACCTAGAGCCCTTCTCTTTTTCTAGTATCCTTGTCCTACCCCCTTTTTCTGCCCAGAAGGAAAAGATGAACTTACCATCCATTTTGTGAATGTCTTTGACCGTTCTGCTCGGTATTGGACCTCAAACCGAAGCCTGTAGAATGATGAGTTCCAAGACTGGGGGTCTTTCCAGGTGACATTGAGCCAGCGAGGTTTTCTGGCCACAGCAGTGACAATGACGTTGATAGGTGGGTCGGGCTGCACTGTGGGGAAGGGGGTGGCCCTGTGCAGCAGGGGCAGTGCAGAGGTGCCCCCAAGGCTCTGCAGATCCCAACCTCAGATGCTCCCAGCACACGTCTTCCCAGGTCCCTCGTCCATCCCTGTCCCACATTCCTTAACGCCCAAAGGCCTCAGCTCTCCAAACCCCTCCACCGTCCCTTCCCTGGCCTCCCAAGAAGTCGACAAGGAGAATTAAATCAAGAAAGAAGGAGACAGCAGGAGGGTGGGACGAGCTTACGTACAGATTCTAAAGCCTTGAAATGTCAGGGTCCTGCTGGTCTTGCTGCCCGCACTGTTGGCGACACACAGGGTCACTACATGGAAAGAGGAGTCCCCCTCTCGCACTGGCAACTGGCAGGAGAACTTCTGGGACTCTTGAAAGTACTGGCACGGCTTCACGAATTCTTTCCCCGGTCTCATCTGGCTGTTGGACACAAAGCGGGGGGGGGAAAGAGGGGGCAGGCTTGCCTGTCAGTCTCCACACTCACTCAAGAGGGAGAGAAGGTCAGGCTCCCAAGTCTAGCCCCGGGTTTGAGTCCAGACTTTACTACACCTTATTAGCTTCTGTAATTCTGAGTAAATTAGTCAACCTCTGAGTCTGTTTTCTCATTTGAAAATAAGAATTAGCCAGGCATTGAGGCGGATGCCTGTAGTCCCAGCTACTTGGGAGGCTGAGGCAAGAGAATCACTTAAGCCCAAGAGTTTGAGGTTGCTGTGAGCTGTGACAC
Source organism: Perodicticus potto (assembly GCA_963574655.1). Classification (NCBI taxonomy): domain Eukaryota; kingdom Metazoa; phylum Chordata; class Mammalia; order Primates; family Lorisidae; genus Perodicticus; species Perodicticus potto. The sequence goes on from CAUYRH010080724.1 coordinate 10,835, forward strand.
CACAGCACTCTACCAAGGATGACATAGTGAGACTCTGTCTCAATAAAAATAAAAAAGAAAAGAAAAAGAAAGTAAGAATATTAATAGTGGCTACCTCAGTGAGGTTCTATTAGGATTAATTGAAAAATATACGTAAAATTGAAAGACAAGGAAACCAGCTGGATTTAAATATATGTAAAACACCCAGAAGGGCACAAAGCGGAGACGGGTGCTGGCTACCAGGGCTCCCTAGTTTAGTCAGCAGGGCGGCCACTCTGGCTTCCTGCCAGGACCTGTGCTTTTTTTCTTTTCTTTTCTTTTTTTTTTTTTTAAGAGAGCAGAGTTTCACTTTATCGCCTTGGGTAGAGTGCTGTGCTGTCACAGCTCACAGCAACCTCCAACTTCCAACTCCTGGGCTTAGGCGATTCTCTTGCCTCAGCCTCCCGAGTAGCTGGTACTACAGGCGCATGCCACAACACTCGGCTATTTTTTTGTTGCAGTTTGGCCAGGGCTGGGTTTGAATCCGCCACCCTCGGTATATGGGGCCAGCACCCTACTCACTGAACCACAGGCGCCACCCCAGGACCTGTAGTTTTGTGTTGTGGGGGATGCAGGAGCGAATCAGGAAGGGCCCACCTGGCCTCAAGGCACTAACAGCTGACCAGACAGGGAGCAGAAACGCTGTTCCAGAAACAGTGCTACAGGGTTATGGCAGGAGAGTCCAGAAAAGCCTTCTGGATGACAAGACATTCAAGGGGAGTCAGATACCATGCCACCTGGGCAGGACCCGAGACCTCACCCTCTTACGTGTGTGGGCATGTGAGGCTACGTTAGCTCTTGCCCTGCTGCCGGGTGACTGAATCCGAGCAGAGTCCAGCACATGAGACAAACTGTCTCTGGGAAGGCTGCCCCACCCTCCCTAGTCCGAGTCAGAGCCTCCCTTCCCTCCGCCAACATCACCCAGCCTTTCACTCCCCAGCACTGAGAAGGTGGGGACCCACTGTGGCATTTGTGGACAGTGTGTTAAGAGCTGGCCTGGTCTCTCCACACCTCTGCATAGTGCCTGGTCCAAGGTTGGGCCTCAGGGTGTGTGGGGTCCCAGGCTCTTTCATTTCAAAAGTTCCCAGCAGGCGGCCTGTTGCTTCAAAGCAGAGGGAAGTGCCCAAGGCTGCTGACAGTAGAGAACACCTGTTCTCTCTCCTTCGGGTGTCAGCAAATGAAAGTATTCTAGGCAAAGTGCCAGAAATGAGCAGGCTTCCCTGGGGCTGGTCTGCCCCGCCTAACCCTGTCTGCCCGTAAAGGCCTTCTAGGTGTCAAGCGAGGTCTATCTAGTGCTGGGTTGTGAGGTTGTGAGGTTTTTCTGGGCTTCCTACTTGGAGTGTGAGACAGTATCCCCAAAGGCAGCTGTGCTGACCACAGGCGGGAAATCCACACATTTCAGCCTACAGGACAGAATGAGCTGGGCCAGGAGAGAGACACAGCAGAAGCCAGACCACTCTGTAAGGTTGCTGCTCTGATTTTTCCTGCCTTATCCTCAGTTTCCCTTTTTGTTTCAGTTACCAGAAGTCAACCACATTCTAAAAATATTAAACGGAAATTCCAAAAATTTCATTCTAAAAAAAGTCATATAAGTTTTGGCTCGGCGCCCATAGCTCAGTGAGTAGGGTGCCGGCCACATACACTGAAGCTAGCGGGTTCAAGCCTGGCCTGGGCCTGCTAAACAACAATGATGACTACAACCAAAAATAGCCAGGGCGTTATGGCAGGCGCCTGTAGTCCCAGCTACTTGGCAGGCTGAGGCAAGAGAATCGCTTAAGCCCAAGAGTTTGAGGTTGCTGTGAGCTGTGTTGCCACAGCACTCTACCCAGGGCAACAGCTTGAGACTCTGTCTCAAAAAAAAAAAGAAAAAAGAAAAAAGAAATAATTTTGTTCTTTTCATGGCTGAATAATACTTTATGTTTGGCTATTTCATATTTTTTTTATCCATTCATTTCTTGATGGACACATGCGTTGCTTCCATGTTTGGCTATTCTCAACAGTGCTGCTGTGAACAAGAGTATTCAAGTATCTGTTAGAGTCCCTGAGTTTGGTTCTTTTGGGGTATATGCCTAGGAGTGGAACTGCTGGATGATATGATAATTCTGTTTAACTTTTTGAGAAACCACCAAAGTGTTTTCCACACTAGCTGCACCACCTTACAATCCCACCAGCAATGTGCAAGGGTTCCGATTTCTGCGCATCTTCAATAACACTTATTTTCTGTTATTTTTCTAATAGCCATTCTAATGGATGTGAAGTGGTGTCTCAGGACTGTTTTTATGCAAACTAATTGTTCACCTTCCTCTCCATCTGATTACTTCGTGTCTGATGCTCTGTATTCCCCAAGCCCCAGAGGCCATGCCAGTGACGTTCCTATTCATTTACTCAGCCATTCATTCATACACAGTGCGGGCCTGCCATGCCAGGCCCTCCTCGAGACACCACGGGCACAGCAGTACACAAAGCAGACAGTGCTTCTCGTCCTCATGGTGCTGACATTCTAACGAGGTCAAGTTAGGCAGTCAAGTGCATAAGTAAAAAATGTGGAATGTCAGATGATGCTAAGGTCTGTGGTGGAAAATAAACCTGAAAGAGAAAGGGAGAGCTGGAGAGAGACAGGAAGCAATCTTATGTAAGAAGCTAAGGATGACTTTGTTAAGTAGAGGATGTCCCAGTAAGGACACACAGGGCAAAGAAGCCAGCAGCGTGGCTATCCCTGGAAGCAGTGTCCCCCTGAGATGTGGGTGCACCTGGTGTGAACAGCACAGGCCAGTGTGCTGCAGTGTCGGAGACTTTGGCTTTAAGTCTGAGCAAGTTGGGGGTCGTTGAAGGGTTGAGAGCAGAGGAGTGGCATGAGCTGACGTTGATCTTCAGAGCATCGTCCCACAGCTCGCCTGTGTCTTTGTCCCCGCCCCTCCCCTGTGCTCACAGGCGCCCAAGAAGGAGCTGCAGAATGGTGTCATCCGGGGCTACCAGATCGGCTACAGGGAGAACAGCCCTGGCAGCAACGGGCAATACAGCATCGTGGAGATGAAAGCCACCGGGGACAGCGAGGTCTACACCCTGGACAACCTCAAGAAGTTTGCCCAGTATGGGGTGGTGGTCCAGGCCTTCAATAGGGCTGGCACAGGGCCCTCATCCAGCGAGATCAATGCCACCACCCTGGAGGATGGTGAGGGCTCCCGCAGCAGGGAGGGGGTAGAGGCCCCAGCCATGGGCACAGCCAGGGCCACCAAGGAGGGCCTGTGTGTCTTTCTGCCCGTGTCTGAGCCCCATCTCGGCATGGGTCCACACAGGCTCCCTGGGTCTCCTCCATCTCCTCTTGACCTTTAGATCCTCAGGGATGTTTAGTGATCTCAGCACCCAGGCCTCTCAGTCCCCCACCTGCCGATGCCCTGCCCCTCGGTCCATCTGTTGACCTGTTGGCCTAGCTGAGCGCTTGTCTCTCCGCCTGTGTCTCTCCATCCATGCTTCTCCCCTGCCTTTTCTTCCTCCCTCTTCCTAACATCTCAACCCATCTCTCCGACCCAAGCTCTGTCCTCTACACCTAGGTCCTGTTTCTCCTCCTTGACAGCTTCTTAGAGAAAGGGCAGAGGACAAGTTACTTCTGTATTCTAGGCTGGAACCTGTCCACCATCTGTTTTAAGGACCCAAGATGAGTCTGCGGAGTTAAGAAATCTGATCACCCATGTGGCAGAGGATTTAGAACCCAATTATTTAAAACTTCACTCTTTGATGACTAGAGAGGACCCTACACTCTGATTAGTAAATTAAGGGGCCCAGTATCTCTAGGGGGAGAGGGTTAGGAGCAAGCAGGAACATGCCTTCTGCCCAAGTACAAAGACGATGCCAGCTGGCATCTGAGCCTTCACCATGTTAGAATGAAGAAGGAGACCTTTCTTCCAAGTTTTTTTCTTCATGCCCCAACCCAAAATGAGGGTCTGAGATTAAAACCCTCCATAGAGTCTGAGCCTGCCCACTCTGCCCCCAACAGAGGGAACACCTGCCCAGAGAGCAGGAGCCATTGCCCCTGCACATCAGGATACTAATCGTTCCACCACTAGAGAGCCATTCCTCTAGATGAAACAATGCCCCCCCTACCTCATCCCTTCTGAAAATGCAGCACCCAGTGGGAAGCGGGGTTGGGACACATCAAGTCAGGAACACGAGAGGGTAGGTGAGCAATTAGCTCATACATGCACTGCCTAACCTTGGCTACAAGCTGGAATTATCCAGAGAGCTTTCAAAATACTGATGCCTAGGCTTTGTCCCCAGAGATCCTCATTCCATTGCTCTGGGGCACAGACCGGGCTTTGAGACGGAGTAGATGTCAATAGCCTCAGAGCTCTGGGCACCTGAGGAAAAGAGAGATGAGAAATGAGGGGAAAGCCTCGGCGCCTGTGGCTGAACGGGCTAAGGCGCCAGCCACATACACCTGAGCTGGCGGGTTCGAATCCAGCCCGGGCCCACCAAAACAACAATGACGGCTGCAACCACAGAAATAGCCGGGCTTTGTGGCGGGTGCCTGTAGTCCCAGCTACTTGGGAGGCGGAGGCAGGAGAATCGCTTGAGCCCAGGAGTTGGAAGATTCTGTGAGCTGTGATGCCATGCCACGGCACTCTACCCAGGGCGACAACTTGAGGCTCTGTTTCAAAAAAAAAAAAAGAAAGAAAAGAAAGAAAGAGGAGAAAGGCACATGGAGAGCAGAGAGGCACAGAGAAGCCCAACCCCCCAGCCCCATCCCCAGCCATGACCCCCCAGCCCCCTCGGGTCCCCCAGCCTGAGATGCTGGCCATAGGGCTGGCTGGCTTGACGAAAATCAGCTTGTCACTGTTTAGTACCAGTGGTATTAATTCAGGCAGCACCTACCACCAAACCTGAGCGTACATGGGGCCCCAGGACTTCTTGAGGTGGGGACCAAGAATTTATAGACCCAGCTACTCAGGAGGCTAAGGTGGGAGGATCACTTGAACTTGGCCAGAAGTTCAAGGCCAGCCTGGGCAACATAGCAAGACCCCATTTCTTTAAAAAAACATTTCTAGGCCAGGCATGGTGGCTCACACCTGTAATCCTAGCACTCTGGGAGGCTGAGGCAGGAGGATTTCTAGAGCTCAGAAGTCCAAGACCAGCCTGAGCAAGAGCAAGACACCATCTCTACCAAAAATAGAAAAATTAACCTAGGTGTGGTTGTGGGTGTCTGTAGTCCCAGCTACTCGGGAGGCTGAGGCAGGAGGATCACTTGAACTTAGGAGTCTGAGGTTGCTGTGAGCTAGGCTGACACAGTGGTTTTCTAGCCTAGGTAACAGAGTGAGACTCTGTCTCCAAAAGAAAAAAAAAACATTCTAGTAACTTCCCAGATAATGCTAACTAACACTGCTGGTCTAGGCAGCACTTTGGAGAGCCAGAGCACCAACAGCTCTGTCGCCCACAGAGGGAGTCCAGGCTTGTGGAGGTTAAGTAACCCGTCTAGAACGGCCTAGCTATTAAAGAACAGAGTCCGATGTAATCCAGGCCAAACCCTGAGTCCCATACTCTCCCTGCTTCACCCTGTGGGGTTCCCCTTTTGCTTGGGAGCAAGGCAGGATGCGGGATGCTCCAGGAGGCACGCCCAGGGGAACACTTGCCCGAGCCCAGGCCAGCCCACCAACACTAAGCTCTGTCCACCCAGGGCCACACCAGGGCAGAGTCAGGCCACCTGCCTCTGTCAGAGCACCACCTGCCTTGCCTCATGGGAGTCGGGGGAGGCCTGGAATTTCCAACAGGGAGCGATCAGCATGGCTGTGGAGTCATTTTCAAAACAAAGGAGGAGAGAGGGGGAAGAAAGTTTCCTGCAGCATTTGCTCAGCAGTTTTTCATACTTAATTAAGGCCCTCGTTAGCCTGTCAGATCCTGATCGTTTCCTGGCAATATTAGCACTCCTCCTGGGGTATTCAAGGGCCCCTGCTTTAGCAATAGTGTCTTTTCCATAATTATATTACCTTCATTTTGTGTGAACGGGCGATCTGTATTAGTTTATTACACTGGGTCCCTAATTACATGGTGCTTATATTTTTACACCTAAGTAATATGAAACAATAATCATTCTCAAAGAGAATCGTTAGGATGATGTATTATCATTTAAATGCTCATAAAAATTAGAGTTGCCTCTTGTGGGGCAACGGGATCTAATTACCTTCCATCCAGCCTGTGCCTCTTTCTCCCATTCAGAGCAAAGCAGACCCGGTCTTCTGCTTTGTCCCCGGCTCCTCAAAAGCCAGCAAGAAGTGCCACCAAAGTTCTCCCTAGCCGACGTGTTCCCACTGTCTGTCATCTCAGAAAGGGCAAGTTGCCCCAGGCCAACCCAGGAGAGTGGGCCTCAGGTTAAGTACAAAGGTAGCTCTCAGAGGGAGAGCCCCTTAGAGGGTTAGAGACGGTACACAGGTCCCAGGGAGTGTTCCCCATCATCCCAGTCCTTCAGCTGTGTTCGTGTTATAGGATCACTTGAACTTGGCCAGAAATTCAAGGCGAGCCTGGGCAATATAGCAACCGGGGCAGAGGTAGGATAAATGGGCTCCGAAGGCCTGAGGTTCCCCCCCTACCCTGCGCCAGGGTTGAGACCCTCCTCCTCCGTCCTTCAGCTTGGCACAAGGACACAGGAGTCCCTAGAGCCAGGCCATGGCTTGGCCCCCTGGTCAGATGATGCAGAGGAGCTGGCAGCCATCAGATAGGATCGTGAACTACAGACACCTGGCGGGGGGGGGGTTCTGATGCATCCATCCGAGGCGGATTCCCCTGAATTCCCAGGGGCTCATGCTGGAGTTCCTTGCCTTCTTCCCCAGTACTTGACAAGAATGAGGAACTTGCTACCCAGAGAACAAAGAGACAAAGTCTGGAAAGACTTCTGTCTAGCCCAGTCCCCAGGAAAGGAGACTTGGTTCACTTTCCAGTTCCCCCAGGACTCTTGAGTCGGGAGATCCCTCCACTTATCGAGCTGGACACTCCTCCAGTTGGGCAGCAGCGCCCTGCCTAGGTCTTGTGCCTGTCACTCCTACCCCTGACTGACTGGACTCTTGGCTCTCCCTTCACCCCATGCAGTGCCCAGCCAGCCCCCCGAAAACGTCCGGGCCCTGTCCATCACTTCCGACGTGGCCGTCATCTCCTGGTCGGAGCCCCCACGCAGCACCCTCAATGGTGTCCTCAAAGGCTATCGGGTCATCTTCTGGTCACTCTACGTTGATGGTGGTGAGTCTGCCCAGACTGATGACTGGGTCTCAGGACAGAGGTGCGGGGCTGTGGGGGCTGCTTCCAGGCTTAGAGCACAGCATCCTCCCACAGGGTGCCGAGTGCAGTGGGGTACCCCCATTCTCCACGGGAGGGATAATGGTGAGAAGGGCCAAGGGCTGGAGAGGGAGGGCTCGGGGTCCACTCACACATGTCCACGTTAGCCTGATCAGACCAGGGCCAAGTGTGGATGGGGCATACGTGGTCCTGTCTCCAGTGAGGGATGAGGAGACACCCGCCTACTCCTAGACTACAGCATGTTTGGGGATTACTCGGGGCATGATAGCGGTGTATTTGCTTTTCTACTTTTACATATTGATATTAGGCCCTTGGGGCTGTGTCAGTCAGGGTCCCTGCAGGGAACCCTTGGTACATTCAGATAGGGCAACCATAGAGTGTGGTGAAGGGACTATTCCCAGGGGTGGGGAGCAGCTCAGAGGAGCACCAGCCTGAAGGGCAAGAGAGGGCAGCAGGGTCAGCAGAACCCAGGGACAGTCTCCCTTGCCCAGGCATGTCTGTGTTGTGAGATACTGAGGACCTGGAAAAGGACACACACCGTGGAACTGGGGGTCAAATGGCAAAGGGAGAAAAGCTGATACAGTGGCATCACCTACCAATGGTGTCTTTCTTGTCCTGGGATATACCTTGCAAACCGATTTGGGTACCCCCCCCCAACATACCAAGCTCCTGCCTGCGGGCATACACAAAGACCTTCAAGTGACCGGAAGGTTTGTATCCACACAAACCGGGGCCCAGCACCCCAAACTGCAGAAATGCTCTCCCGAAGGCCTTCCTCATCTCAGCAGACCACGAAGGGCTGTGATGAGTTTGCCTCCCTGGATCCCGAGCCTTCTGCACCTGTGCCCTCTTCTTTCCCTGGAGGACCTGGGAGCCCAGCACATCTGTCCAGAATTGCTACCATCCCCCTCCCCACCTGGATTCTGCTCTGCCCAGACACGCTGCCCATAGGAAGTGTCTTTCCCACCACCATCTCCATTGTGTCCTACAAAAGGCAGAGACCTCTAGCTCAGGGGTTTGGTCTCTGATATTCTCCCAAGTTCTTTTGCTGTGAGATGCCACACCACACTGCCTAGAAGGGGACCTCACGACATTCATATTTGTGCTGAGCTGAGTAAAGGATTTCCTTAGCCTCAGCCTCTGAGGAAGCTATTGGCCTCACTAATCTTCAAAGACCACCCAGACCATCAGCTACCTGCTACCTCCTTCCTGGGTCTTTCTCTGGCTCTAGTCCTCCACAAGTCTGCCCTGGTTCCTGGCCTCCTAGGGAAGGAAGGCCCTGCTGCTCAGGCCTCTGAGATTCCTCCTGCACTGGCCCAGAGTCCCCTCATCCTGGGCATGGCCTTCTCACCCTCTGGACCCTGGCAAACTGCTGCCTTCCCCAGGCCAGGTTCTCTGCCTTGAGCCTTTGGCCTACCCTGGGCCACCAGCACGGTGCTGGGAGTGGGTTTGTAGGTTCTCATCTCTACAAGGCCAGTCCTCAGCCAGTGTCTGGGTCTGTCTTTGTGAAAGCCCAGTAGTCCCAGTGGGAGGCTCAGGAGTTTGTTTCTTTTCCCCATTCTATGAGCCTGGCCCTCCTATGATTCTTGTTTAGAGTGTACAAGAAGTTCCTTGGCAGAGCAAGATGATAGGTCCTCACTGAGTCTGAGGCTATCAGCTCCAGCAGCCGGGCCCAGGTTCATGAGCAGGATTTCACAGGGCATGAGTGGATGTTTTCAATGACAGGAAGAAGGCAGATGGGTCACTTAGGCCCAGGAGCAGTCAGAGGCAGGGGAGGCAGCCTCAGCCATTTGAGAATCACACTACCCACTTACCTTTCTCACATGAGAAAGGGCTTGGGTGGCAGGGGGTAGGAACGTTGCTTGGAGAGATGGAGAAATGGAGATGTTCCAATGGGCGATTATCAAGTTGAAGTTGGTATAAGGGAAACTGGAGGCTGGGCCAAGCCAGCATATTGCCTTGCCCTTACTGGGATACTTAGAGAGACACGTGGCCTGGGGTGGTAGCCCACACCTGCTCCCAGGTACCTCAAGGTGGAGGACCCTCTAGGACTGGCCATCATGCAGTCGATCTCTGAGCCAGGGAAGCAGGAGTATGTAGAGCCCAGGCCAACAGGGCAGCAGCAGGGACCATGGCCTGGTGGGGCTGGACCACCCTCAGAGGCTGCTTGTCTCCAACAGAGTGGGGTGAGATGCAGAACATCACCACCACGCGGGAGCGGGTGGAGCTACGGGGCATGGAGAAGTTCACCAACTACAGCGTCCAGGTGCTAGCCTACACCCAGGCTGGGGACGGCGTCCGCAGTAGCGTGCTCTACATCCAGACCAAGGAGGACGGTGAGTTAGGCTGCTCTTGACCTGCCCCACTGCCCACCCCCCAACTCCACCTGGAGAGTAAGGGTGACGCCAAGGTACTATCCTTTCTCCTGTCCCTTTGAGCCATTCTAGTGTGACTTTAAGGACTTTGGGGGTCCTGCTTTGGGAAGGACATAGCTTATCATAGGCTGTGGTGAAATGCCACAGGATTCCTGTGTCAGCATATACACAAATGTAAATGCCCCCCCAAACTCTGCAGCATTGAGTCAGAGGCCAGATAAACCTTCCTCCCCACTCCCCAACCCTAAAGGCATCTTTTTTGTGGCATCTGCTCCCCTGCCAGGTTTAGCGTGGTCTCTGGATACAGATGTTGGGGTTGGGGAAAGCAGGAGTGTCACTCAGCACATCTTGGCTTAGGGACTTGGTGGTCACCTGACAGAGGCCTAAAAACAGACCAGGCCTGGGCTCCCAAGAAGGGGAAGGGGATGTGCCTCTATTCGGAGCTGTATAATCTCAACACCCTTCTTGAGGGGAAGAACTGGAGAAAACCCAGAGATGGGGGCTAAACTCAAATAAGAGCAGGGAAGTGGGAGGTGGGAGTGGACTAGACCCAGGAGGGAATAGGTTGGGAGAAGGACCAGAGTCCACCCAGGGCCTAGAGCCACACTACTCTAGGGGTACCTTCCTAAAGAACACCACCCCTGGGAGATGCTGTGTGTGACCAATGCATCCCTCTGGGCTCCTGCTTCCAGACCTACCACTTTCTTCCCCGCTCTGCCCAAACCCCATCACTTAGCTGTTTCTTAAGTGCATGTTCTGAGCCAGGTGCTCTGCTCTTGAAAGGCATGACTCACATGAAAGTGGCTGGTGCACGATGGGCACTGAAATGGTAGCCCTTGTTGGCCTGATGGCTCCCTTCCCACACTCAGCCTCAGCTTTTTCAAGGACTATGAAGACCCAGAGTCTAGGTCCTATTCAAACAATTTGTCAGAAGGTGCTGGAAAAGGAGCAATTCAGGAGAAGCTGCCAGCACAGCACAGAGCCCAGCGACTGGACCAGCTCCCAGCTTGGCTTAATCTCCCCCCTCACCCAAAGCCCCTCCTTCTCCCCTTAAGCTCTGAGCACTTCAATATTTACCAACCTGCCTGCCCTACTTTTGCTGTCATTAATCCTCCCATCACAGCTGCCCGGAACAACTCCCAGCAGAGCCACCTGCTCTCATGTGGAGACTGAGCTGAGATGGTCCCCAGAGCCTGGTTCTATCTGAGGCCTCAGGGCCACGACTCAGGCACCTTCCTGGCCTCCAGAAGTGAACTACTTGAGCCCCAGGCTTCATCTTGCCCCTTGATGCAGGGCTGAGCCATAAGCAGCAGGACATGTCTTAACTAACCAGGGTGAGGCCTTGCAAGGGAACTCACAAGTCTAGGAACACCATCCCTCCTTGCAGGGAGCTTTCAACCCTCACCCCAGAGCCCCCCTGTGGAATCACCCATGGGAAGGCACAGAACAGGAGCCAGGGCCCAGGGAGACAACACCCCTCACCTGCAGGAAGCAGCTTCATAGCATGGACAAGGCACTAGCAAATATAACAGAAGTGCACGTCCCAGCCCTGGCATTTGTGGGCAAGTCACTTAACCTTTTTGAACCTGTTTCCTCATGATAAAATGTAAGAAGCAAGATAATGACCAGATGCAATGGCTCCCGCCTATAACCCTAGCACTCTGTGAAGCCAAAGCAGAAGGGTCACTTGAGGCCAGGAGTTTGAGACCAGCCTGAGCAACATAGCAAGACTCCACATCTACAAAAAAATAAAAATTAGCCAGGTGTAGTGGCATGCATCTGTAGTCCCAGCTACTCAGGAAGCTAAGGCAGGAGGATGGCTTAAGCCTTGGAGTTTGAGGTTGCAATGAGCTGTGATGACACCATGGCACTCTAATCTGGGCAATAGAGTGAGACAAAGTCACAAAAAAAAAAGGGAAGCAGCCAGACAATTGTAAAATCTTTTCTAAAATGTCAGGTACTGGCAAATGATAGTTGCTTTATGGGTGCTGAGAATGATTGCTGCAGGTGGGGGTATCAGTGAGTTGGATTTTAGGCCACTTTGAAGATCTTTAACTGAGGAAGAGGCCTGACTAGACCCATGTTTTGGGAAGTTAACTCTTGTTACCTTTGCAACCAGGGAATAGGAACTAGTGTCACAGAGACCTGTTAGAACCTGTCCAGGCAGAGATGTGGAAGTTCTGTACTAAGGAAGCAGTAGTAAGGATGAAGAGGAGTATGAGTTTAGAAAAGCCTCCAGTAATGACCAGTGAGGTGACCAAGCCTGCTATCCTTGCTGAGGACAGCTAGGAAATCTGGATAAAATAGTTTTTAAAACTCTTGCTTAAAGGCATCAGAAAGCTGACAGGAAAGTGAAGAATCACTGGGCAGGGATCCAAGGAAAAATAGAGACCCAGGAAGTGAGCCTTGCATTTGGAATACATGTAGCTCTTTTCCTGGGGGACATTTACTGAATCTGGAGGCAGTGCCTGAGAAGCCAAACAGTACTAGAAAGACGTGGTTTGGAAGTCAGGGCCTACCAGGATGTGCAGATCTGTCTGGTGAATCCTTCTCACTTTAAGTTAAAGGACAGCCCTCTAGGAGTAAAAGTGGATCAAAAGTAGACAGCTCACCTTCAGACCATCTCAGTCCTGGAAACTGGATTGAAGCAATCCCAGATTGCTAGTGCTCAGAATGCAGGTGTAATATCAGAAGCCATTATGAATCCTCTCTTTAGGAAGATATCATCTGAGGCCTCAAATTATTTCAACAAATAATTTTGCAAATGCTGTGTCTGGCATACAATAAAAAATCATGGGGAAAACATGAACAAAAGCCAGAAGGAAAGAAAAGAAAAGGACACACAAGACAAACACATCCACAAAGTTCTCAAAAGTGGGTTTTATCAAACATGGACTACAAGATAATGATGGTTGACAAGACTGAAAATTTCAGAGAATTGGAAACTACCATATGGAAAATTTAGGGGAAAAAATCTACTAATATCTGAAATTAAGAACAGAGTAGATGGGTTTAGACATATTAAATGCAGGTAAAGAGATAATTAGCGAATTGAAAGCTAGGTCAGAAGAAAATATTTATATAAAGCACAGAAAGACAAATGGATAAAAAATTTTAAAAAGGTAAGAAACATAGAAAAGTGACTCTTAAACTTTAATATGTACACAAATCACTTGGGGATCATGTTAAATTCAGATTCTGATTCGGCAGGTCTAGGGTGGAACCTGAGATTTTGCATTTCTAACATGCTCCCAGGTGATGCTGCTGCTGATCCATGGACCACATACTGAGTATCAAGGACATACAGGATGCAGTGAGAGGAAATCCCAAAGAAGAGGAGAAAAAGAACAGGACAGAAGAGAAAGTGTCTGAAAATTGTTCAAAACCAATGAAAGATATCAATCCACAAATTCAAGAAGCTCTACACTCCACAAACAACAAATTAAAGAAATCCACAACTTGGCGTATCATAATAAAGTTGCTAAAAAACAGAGAGAGAGAAATATCAAAAGCAACCAGAGGAAAAACGACTGATTATGTCTTCAAAAGAGCAACAACAAGATTGTCAGCTAACTTGTCAGAAACAATGGAAGCCAGAAAACAATGCAATGGTATATTTAAAGTGTGTAAGAAAAATAGTTATCAGCCCATGATATTATGCCTATCAAAACTATTCTTCAAGGTTAAGATGAAATAAAGATTTTTTCAGACAAATAGAAACTGAGAGAATTTGTCACCAACATGGAGACATATTAGTTAGTATTCTTTAACTGGAAGGAAAATAATCCTGGGTGGAAGTCAGTAATGTAGCCAAGGAGGCAGGGCAATTAAATGGTGAATATATAGGTAAATCTAAATAATGACTGCATAAAATAAAGAAGATGTATATACAGTATTGAAATACACAATAAGGCATGTAAATTGGAAGAGGGTTAATGAAAGTTCTAAGGCCTTTGCATTATCTGAGAAGTGTTAATTGATATTGGACTTCAGTAAGCTAAAGATCATGTTGTAATCTGTTGAGTAATCACTAAACATAGTGGAAAATTATGTAATAGTCAAGCTAATAGAGAGAGGAAAATAGAATTTGAAAACATACTTCATTGACAAGGAGACACAAAAGGAATTAAAAAGAAAAATAGTAATAAGTGGGACAATTAGAAAGTCTTTAGTAGATGGTGTATTTAAACCCAAGTATAGGTGGAGAATGGTGGCTCACACCTTTAATCCCAGCACTCTGGGAGGTCAAAGCAGGAGGATTGCTTGAGGCCAGGAATTGAGGAGCAACATAGCAAGACTTCATCTCTACAAAAATATAAAATAAAATAAACTAGCCAGGCTCAGCGCCTGTAGCTCAGCAGCTAGAGTGCCAGGCACATACACCAGAGGTGGCAGGTTTGAACCCAGCCCAGGCCGGCCAAAGAACAATGACAACTACAACAAAAAAATAGCCAGGCATTGTGGAGGGTGCCTATAAGCCCAGCTACTTGGGAGGCTGAGGCAAGAGAATTGCTCGAGCCCAAGAGTTTGAGGTTGCTAGCTGTGACACCATGGCACTCTACCTAGGGCGACATAGTGAGACTCTGTCTCAAACAAACAAATAAATAAATAAATAAATATCAAAAAATGCACTAGCCAATGTGGTAGCTCCCCTATAGTCCTGGCTACTCAGAAGGCTGAGGCAGGAGGATTGCTTGAGCCCATGCTACAGTGAGCTATGATCATACCACTGCTCTTCAGCCCAGGCAACAGAGGAAGCTCCTGTCCATATTAATTAACTAATTAAATAAATAAATAAATACTTAAAATATATCTCAGCAATTGCATTAAAGATAAATGCACTAAAATCCTCAATTAAAAAAAAAACCTGTCAGACAGGCTAACAAAAAACAAAACCCAAATATGTGTTGTTTATAGGAGTCATCTAAAACATAAGGATATAGAAAGAGTCAACATGAAAGAATGAAAAAAAATAAAAGACATACCATGTAAACTGTCTAATAGCAAATAATATTAATATCAGACATAGTATACATTGAGGACAAAAGCATGATTAGAGATAAAGAGGGACACTTTGTCATGTTAAAAAAATAATAATGTATTAGGCAAATAAAACAATCTTAAACGTGTAAGCACCTAATAACATAACCTCAAAATATACAAAAACAAAAACTGATAAAGTATGGAGAGAAATAGACAAATCCACAATCATAGTGGAAGCTTTTAACATACTTCTTTCAACACCTGATAAGAAAAAAAAGCATGCAAGAATAGATTTGAACACTAACAGTACAATGAGCACACTTACCCAGTAGGCATCCAGAGACTCCACAACTTCAGAGACCTGGCAGAGGTGGAATGGCAGGGCTGCAGCAGAGGGGATGGGGAAATCGAGGATGATTCCTAGCTTCTGGGCTTAGGCACTTGGACAGATGATGATATTGCATCTACGTATTTTATTTAGCCCCAAATTATTGACCATTTACTTGAAAAAAGTTGAAGTAGTTTCTACAAGCTGAGAGTTGGGAAAAGGAATGTGAAAATATTGTTACCACTTATTGAATGTCTTCTGTGTGGTACACACTGTGCTAAGTACTTTATTTTAATTAGCACTAATTCGCACTACAACCTTTTAATATGGTTATTATCTCTGCTGTTTAAATGGGGAAACTGAGGCTCATAAAGGTAAAATAAATTAAATAGGATATGATCAGTATCCTCAAAGGATCATAAAAGCTCCTAAGAGGGAAGACAAGTGCACAACCATACCGCAGGGAGGTGAAGGTGGGGAGTGTGAGCTGGGGACAGGAAGCTTCTTAGACGCTCAGGCAGAGCCCTGAGCTCCCTGCCAAGCTGGGCAGGCCCAGAGATGGTAAGAGGGAGCCTAGAGTCCTTTTCTTAATCACTCCTAAGGTAGACTTCCCTCCAAAAAGGGCCTACATAGCATCTCCAAGACAATGCCCTCAGCTCACACCAGGAAACAGGTTGTGGTCTTAGCCCTAAGGAACTCACAGGCCAAAAAGGGCAAAGTGACCAGTGCCAGTGTGATTTTTTTTTTCCCCTCTGAATATAGGCTTCTAGTTAGTAAGGACACTGACAAAGGGGTGGGGTTAAGACCACAGGTCTCAAGATGACTTCCTCCTGGGTCCTGTTTCTCTTTAGCCTATCCCAAGTCCTGGGTTCTGGCCCCTCTAAGGACCTCCATTTAAGAGACTTTGTCACAAGCCAAATGATCACCTTTCTTTCCCACCTGTTTATCATGCTAGACCATCTCCTCTTTAAGCCAAGCTAAGGATACCACCTCCAGGAAGTTCTCCCAGACTGAGTTGCCACCCTCTCCCTACTCCCTCCATCATTCTTTCCCAAAAGCTATGCTTCTCCTTTCTCTAAACTGACCAAGACTTCTCCCTGCACAGTTCCAGGTCCCCCTGCTGGCATCAAAGCTGTCCCTTCATCAGCTAGCAGTGTGGTCGTGTCGTGGCTCCCACCCACAAAGCCCAATGGGGTGATCCGCAAGTACACCATCTTCTGTTCCAGCCCAGGGTCCGGCCAGCCGGTAAGTGAGTTCAGGGAGAAACGATGATGTGGATGGGAGAAAAGAAACCTTGTAGATCAGCTGGCTTCCAGGCCAACCCTGGGGCTGCGTGCATCCAAGCTCCTACCTGGATTCATAGATACAAATGGAGACTGCTCACCCCAGACTGGCTTTAGCCCTACCCAGTGTCCATCTTAGGTCAGCCCTCTGTTCCAGAGGCTGCAAGATTGTCACAATCCCCAGAGATCCTTCAAGTCAGGTGGGTCATAACCAGGCAGGCAGTGAGAGTGAGGCTAGCCTCAGCTCTTCTGGTCTGGCTGACAGAGGACGCTCCCAGCAGGCCCCAGGGCTGGTGACTAGGGACTGCCTGGTCTGTGACATCTGGGAACGAATTGTCTTGCAGCACGTTAGTCTGGCCTTGGAGCTCTGCCTTGAGTGACCATCTTAGCCTGGAGCTAGCTTTATGAAAGGAAGAGGAAATAAGGGGACAGCTTCTCTCTCCGCCCAGGGCCAGGCCCTAGCAAGGGGAGAGGGCTGAGAGGTTGTGACATCTGCCCACACCTAAGAACAAAGGGGGCAGCCCCAGGACTAGCCCCAGACCTTCTACTGAGCTCTTGGAGGAGCCCCACAGGGCAGGAAGAGAGGGTGGCGGTGGCCCGTGGGAAATGCACCCGTATCCCACAATATGCCTCCGTCACTGTCTCTACCCACTGAGAGGGCTTCCAGCCGGGTAGGAGTGGGAGCCAGAGGGGAGTGCATGAGGGGGCCATGGTACTGTCAGGGAGATGTCACTAGGGCTGCAGCAGCAGGGAGCAGAAATAGGAGGCCCGCTTCTCCCTCACTCAACACCTGGCCATCAGCTGAACATCTGCAGGTGAGCCCTTGGCCGCCGGGAAAGCCGCCCTGAAATTGCTCAGTGTTCGCGTCATCCTCTCCTCCTTTACGCTCTGCTTTCCTGTGGTCTTTCTGAATTACCCTCTGAGTGGCAGGTGGCCCAGCTCCTCACCAGTGAAGCCAGAGTTCTATTACCAGAGGGGAGAGCCCTCTGATCCCATCCCCTCCTCTCCATCTCACATGTGACAAAGTGCACACATCACAACTGTGCAGCTCCATGAATTTTTACAATGCACCCAGAGGATGGAACAAGACATTATAATTTCCCCCAAAGACCCCCTCATACCCTTCCCATTCCCTACCCACCCCTCTACCAGGGTAACCACAATCCTGACTTCACTAGCAAAGATTAGTGCTGCCTCTTTCCATACTTTCTATAAATGGAGTCTTGCCATTCATCTGGCTTCTTTCACTCAACATTGCTTTGAATTTGTGAATTCCATCCATATTTTCATCCTCATATTTTCATTCTCACCTCTGTATCACTGTCAATCTTGTGCAAACATTACGGTGATTAATCTGTTGTGCCCTCTGTCGACATCCATTGATTGAAGACTTTGGGGTAGTTTTCAGTTTGGAACTATTCAAATGGCACCACTGTGCACGTTCTTGCACGTGTCTCCTGGTGCTCAAGTGCACACATTTCTCTTGGGTGTACACCTAGGAGAGGAATTGTCAGGGCACAGAGTCTGCAGATGAGAGCTGAGTACTCCCTGGGTGGAGTTGGGTGCTTGTGCCAGTCACGCCCCTATTCACAGGGGATAAGGGCTCCAGTTACTCCACACTGGCACTGACACTTGTTATTTTCCGGGCAACAATTTCAGCCATATCCTCTGCGGCTTTCCCCTCTCTCCCTGCCCTCCCTAAGTGCTAACACTCTGGGCTCTTACAACACTAAAGCTTTTCTCGTGCTGGACCCCATCATGCCTTTTCCCACCTCCACACCCTTCCTGTGTTGATTCCTGCCACGGCTCACTCCTCATTCCTCTGTCATACACTGAGTGCCTGAGACAGCAATTCCTGTCCATGTATCCATCTCCTGCACCAGCCTCTGAGGTCCCATGAGGACAAGAGCAGCATCTTTTCATCTTTGTGTCCTCGGCTGCCAAGTGCTGTGCCTGGAACATTATGGTCACTGAAAACGTGTCTGATGAATGAATAAGGAGCAGCCTGGCCCCTGTGCAGCTTTAGATATGGGCAAGTTTCTCCCCTTGCACTGATGGGTAGTCATTCTCCAGCTTGGGTTTTTGTAGTATTTCCTCCTCTGATAATGGAGTCTTTCACAGGACTGGTATCAGGGTGCTCAGCCTCATTACTCGGGCTTCAAGAGGCCTCAGCCGAGTGGCTGTGACTCCTCTCTGAAGCCCCAGAACAGAGGTCCTGGTCCCCAGCCCCTCCGTCTGCTGCTGGGGATACTGGGACCCTGCCCCATCCTCCTTGTGTCCTGAGCATGTAGGAAGCCTCTCTCTCCTGGGCAGATTCCCATCAAACAGTGTCATGCAAGGTCTGCTGGTGTGATGAGAACTTCAGTGGGGCCACATTGTGGGGGCACTAAGGACAAGAGGAGGGGAGGGAGGCTGAATTTAGAGAAGGATGTGGGGACCTAACCACCTTGTGTGACACTGTCACTATGCACAAATATATTCCAAATTTCAAAAAATTGCATTACAAACACATTTGTGAAAGACAGTCCTAGGAGGGGAAACAAGGGGTGAGGCCACACTAGGTGAAGATGCTAAATCACAGGTATGAGCGTGGGGGTGGAGCAAATGCCTGAGGCTAAGCGTGTTCACAGGCTGGCAGGAGAGTATATACATGCAGGATACTCAGAATAGAAAGTGTATGGCTCTGGCGCTTCAGGAGTTACTCCCTGGGGACAGCCCCAGCTACAGTGAGTCAGGATAGGGCCAGGCACAGTGGCTCATGCCTATAGTCTTAGCACTCTGGGAGGCCGAGGCAGGTGGACTGCATGAGCTCACGAGTTCAAGACTAAGCAAGAGTGAGGCCCCATCTCTAAAAAATAACCAGGCGTTGTGGCAGGCGCTTGTAGTCCCAGCTCCATGGGAGGATGGGGCAAGAGGATAGCTTGGGCTCAGGAGTTTGAGGTTGTTGTGAGCTATGACGCCATGGCACTGAGGGTGACAGAGTGAGACTCTGTCTCAAAAAAAAAAAAAAAGCACAGTGAGTCCTGATAGAAATTTTGCCAAATACTTTAGTACATTTGTTGTTCTTCTCTGATTATAAAAATTATGCAATTTTATAATAGAAAATTCTGTAGGACATATAAAAGAATAAAGAGGAAAGTAAAAATTACTTGTACTCTCACTTCCTAAAGATAAACGTTGGCGATGTTTTGGTATATAGCTTTCTAGTCTTTGATCTGCATATATCTTAGCAGTTGTTGGGGAGGAGGGGGTCAACAAAATTACAACAAAATTTTACATATGTTATGTATCTGCATTTTTCATGTAATACACATAGGTACAGTCCTACATCATCAAATATCCTTCTACAAACCATGATCTAAAACATAAACATGGTTCTTTAGACATAATCTATTTAGCCAGTTCCCCATTATTCTATATTTAATGCATCTTTCAAATTTTCACCATTATAAATAGTGCATCAGTGAACATCTTCACAAAAGTCTTTATGCACATATTTCAGTATTTTCAGAGGGTAAATTTCTATAGGAATTCCAGAGTCACAAAGAATGTGAACACACATTTGCAAATTGCCTTTCAGAAAGTTTGTACAAATTTGTTTTTTCCACCAGTATTGTAGGTGGCTGTGGTGTGTATGGTGTGAACCAGCAGCCTTGTCCTTTGCACTTATGCTGATCCCAGTCTTATTTTTGTTTTGTTTTTGTCAGCTTGATATTTTAAAGTATCTTATTTTAAATTGCCTTTCTTTGATTATTAGCCAGGCTGATTATTTTTATATGGTCATTGGCCATATTTTTCTTCCTTCAATAATTATCATTACATGTCCTTTGTACATATTTCTATTCAGTTTTCTTATTGATTTGTAAGTGCTCCTTACATATTAAGGATAATAACTATTTTCTATCATCTAAGTCTGTTGAGTCTGTTTTTGAGGCACTATAGTTTTGCTTTTTATAAAATTCTTATCAATCATTTCTATTTATGATTTTTTCCTTTATTCTTATAATTAGACAAACAGAAATATTTACCTATAGTTCTTCTTTCACAGTTTGCCCTTTTTTAAAAAACTTTGATCCATTGGTTCTTAATTTGTGGATATGACTATGTGCTTCTGAAGGTGATTTCAGGAGATTCATGGGGAGTGCGGTTTAAAAGGAAGGCACCCAGGATCTGGGTAAGATGCTAGTACCTCAAGGGGAAGCCAAATGTCCCTGTCCTGTGTAGGCACAAATGTACACACTGGTACACACTGACACAGACACACACAAGCAAATTCACTCAACTTTTCTCCACGTATACACATGCACGCATACACACACACTCCTCTACCTCACCAAAAAGAAGCCCAGAGAGGAACATGTCCCAGTTTACGAAAGACTAGCACACGCCTTGCCTCACTGGGCCTCACAGTCACCACACAGGGTAGGCAGAACAATATGGCTTTCCTACTTTGCAGGAGAGAAAAGTGAGGCCCCAGCAACCACGGGTCATATGCCTAGGAAACAAGAAGGCAGGTGTTGAAGCTACTATGCCACCCTGTACTCTTGCAGATACCAACTCTGTAATTCACACAGATATGCACACCAGACCCCCAAGTGCTGTAACCTGAGCTACCAGGTTCCCAACTACCAGGGCTCAGGGTGGCTCTGTACCTGTCCCCAGTAGGGACCGACTGGGTTGAGGACCAGACACCTACACCCCCCACAAAGGGGGCAGGAGGAAGAGTCTGCCCGGAAGCTTTGTGTGTGTTGCAAAGACGTCTGTGCCTTCTCCCTAACATCTCCCTGCAGACGGGCTGGGGCCAAAAAGGACGTTTTCTCCTATTTTAAGTCATTTGGCCCCTGAGCCATCCCTTGAGGCATGGAGAGTGTCGCTCTGTGGCCCCATAGCTATCTGGAGGTCTGTCCGTTGGCATGTGTACTTACATCAACACGTCTGTGCACGTGTGAGCATGCGTGTGCAAGATCCCATGACTGCAGAGATAGCTAATTATTAGCTCCCTCTGGCCTCGGGGCTCCCCATCTGTTCCAGGGCTGCTTCCCCTCCCTGGACTTCTGCTCTGATTTCAAAGGGACCCTGGTGCTATCCTCCTCTCCCTACCCTGGGGCTGACCAAAAAATAAAATAAAATGAAAGCCAGCCCCATCCCGCCTGTACCAGGGAAGAGGCTGACAGGAGGTCTGCAAACTAGCGCTTGTCAAAAGCTCCTTCTCAAATTCATTTCAATATCTGAGCCTCTGGTTTCCAAGGCAACATAATCTTTTCATCAAAGCAACTGGTAAAACCACTGGGATCCGATATTGTTTTGTTGGCAACTTGTCAAAACTGTCATTTTGTTAAAAAAAAATTTATAGATTTACATAACCTACAAATATATATGGCGATCTATACCACTAATAATTATTAATAAAGTGCCGCCCTGCGAAGCTTTCATGGTTCCTCTCCCACCCCTTCCTCCCCCAACAGGCTTGCCGCCTGCAGGATGAAGGAGGAGTAATTAGACGCAGGGCTGGGAGGTGACTGAGCCCGGGACAGGCTGGAGGGGCCTGTCTACAACCCTAATAAGGCAGAAGCAGTAATTTAGCTTCTTCCCAAAGACTTCTTTCTCGGGGCTTTCTTGGAACCCTTCCTACCCCATTCTTCCGTTTCTTGGTTCCCCCCATCCCACACTCAAAACCCCCACATGCCCTGGCCTGAAGCCACAGTTATCTCTTTGGATCAGCAAAAAAGGTAAACTGAGGATGAGCCAGCAACACTGCAGAGCAGGCCCGTCAGCTCACAGAGGCCAAGTCCAGGGCAAACTGTCCACTTCTGATTCAGAACTTGGGTCGGGTAAACTGGACTGCATCTTGGCCTCTCACCTGACCGTCCATCCCCTCCTCCCAGCCCAGGGCCCTGAGGATGACTTGGAGGCTGGAGGCTCCAGGGCCCTGGCACTGCCTCTCAGGCTCTCTTCTCCTCTGCCCCGCAGGCTCCCAGCGAGTATGAGACGAGCCCCGAGCAGCTCTTCTACAGGATCGCCCACCTAAACCGGGGGCAGCAGTATCTGCTCTGGGTGGCCGCTGTCACCTCTGCCGGCCGGGGCAACAGCAGCGAGAAGGTCACCATTGAGCCAGCCAGCAAGGGTGAGAAGCCCAGGGCCAGGGCAGAGTGCTCACCAAACTTCCCTTCCAAAATCCTGGTTCCTCCAGACTGGGACTCTCTCCCCTTCACTCTGTCTGTGACCTGGCTGTGAGGAGCTGGCTGTGCTAGCCTCCTTCCTGCATCCCCCAAGACTAGGCCTCTGCTGCCCCCTGACTCCAGGAGCACCTCACAACAGGCTGCAGACAGCCAGGAATCCTGGCGGGTGACCTGGTCCCAGCTCCAAACCCTATTCCGGGCTTGAAAGACAAGGAGTCATCCCTGCCCTGATCCCCGAGGAGCTGAGGCTCAGGGACAGCCCCTACAGAAGCCTGGACCCCTCTGGCGCAGGTGGCACTGCTGATTCCTGCGAACAGGGACAGTGCCACCACCGAGAAGGAGAGTGAAAGCTTCTTAGGAGTGCCCCACCAAATCCCTGACCCAGACAAGAGTGTGGTACTGGGGGACACCCTACTTTTCAGAGGAAAGACAGCTCCAGGGCCTCATCCCAGCTCCCTGGTGGAGCTACCTAGAGAAGCCTGTCCGGATCCTGGGGAGTGGGAAGTGGCCACACCAGCCCAGGATTATAGTTCCTCTCCTGGCCTCCAGGCCTCCTGGTGCCCTTCATCTCTCCCCATCTCTATTCCTTGCCACTACTGAGCTGCTGGCCTCAAGCCCTGGGGTCCCAGGAGCCAGACTGATGAGGTTTGTGCCTACTCAGCCCAGCACCCAACCAACTCCTTCTCCTACAGCCTGCTGTGTCTGAGAACATAGATATCTTGGCGGAAGGCTGGCCCCTTCTCCTGTGGCATTAAATAGAACCTGCTCCTAGAGGGCTTTGTACTTCCTAGAACACAAGTACACGCGTGCCCTCACGTCTTCCCCTCATGGCTGCCCTGAGAGGCAGGAGCCAAGCACTGCTGCCTCCCACACACATACTCACACACCTGTTCATAGGTCTGAGACACACAGAGGTTCCAGGAGCCAGCTCCAGCCCATGGCAGAACCAGGTCTGGAACCAGGTCTCTAGAGAACCTCAAACACGTCCCAGGCCCCCAGGCTTCTCAATGCCCCCTGTGGAGTACGACTTAACTTGGGCCCCTCTGCCTGGCCCTTCTGTCTGGCTCCAAGCAGCCCTTCTCCCTCCTTGCAGCAGCCCCCCGCACCTCCTCTACTCTAGGAGCCCCATCGCCCTGCACTGCCCCCGCAGAGACCAGCCTCCATGCCTCACTCCTGCTTCACAGCTGCTTCCCTTCACCCAAGAAGGGCCTCAGCTCCCTGGGCCCCCTCTGACCCTCTGAGGCACTGGGGCACTTGGTCCTTTAAATCTGGGCCCGAGGAGGTTCACGAGAGCCCAGAAGTTCAAGGCTGAAGATCATGCCCCTCACTCCAGTCTGGGCAATAAAGCAAGACCTTCTTTAAAAAAGAAAGTCTCCAGTTTCAGAAGCCTTCCCCAGCCATTGCCTCCCAACTCACATAGCAGGCAGAGTTCGTTCCCCCTTCTCTCCGCTCCCAGGTTGTTGTATATGCTTCCACCAGAGTATTTTACACCCTGTAATGATTTTTAAAGTGTCTCCCTCTTAGACAACTTGAGGATAAGCTAGGAAATACATCTTATTCATTTTTTAATTCCTCAGAGCTCCACATGATACCTGGCTCCTGAGAGGTCTCTGAGAAATGTTGGTTGAGTCAGTGACTCCCAGCAGAAATTCCCTGATGTCTACCCCACCCAGGCTCAAGGCAGAGAGTCCCATAGGGGAGGGCAGATTCAAACTGTAAATCTGGGGAGTCCTAAGAAAGGGGGGTCAGGGCATGTTCAGGGGGAGAAGTGGGGTGACCCTCATTGTCTCTTCCCTGTAGCCCCAGCAAAGATCATCTCTTTTGGGGGCACTGTGACAACACCCTGGATGAAAGATGTCCGGCTTCCTTGCAATTCGGTGGGAGATCCAGCCCCTGCTGTGAAGTGGACCAAGGACAGGTGAGCGGTGAGACCCTGGAGGGATGGGGTGACTCCAGAGAAGGGACAGAAGACCCATGATGAGGAGACTTTGGGGTGTCCTTGTGCAGAGTACACAGATACTTCTCTGTCAAGCAGGCCTGGCTTCCCTGGCTCCCCTTGGCCAGGAACCAAGGACCTCCCTTCCCTGGGTGGTTGAAGAGGCCAAAGTTACCCAGGAAGTGCTGGGCAAAACCCCAAGAACCCAGGGTTCCTTGGGAAGCCTTCCTCCACTCCCAGCTCTGTTTGCCTACACCAGGGGAGGGCCTCACGATGGGGGGCGCTTGCCATAACTCACCCCACCCCTTGCCCTGGCAGTGAAGACTCGGCCATCCCAGTGTCCATGGACGGGCACCGGCTCATCCACACCAACGGCACACTGCTGCTGCGTGCTGTGAAGGCCGAGGACTCAGGCTACTACACCTGCACAGCCACCAACACGGGTGGCTTCGACACCATCATCGTCAACCTTCTGGTGCAAGGTGAGACTCGGCAGGCGGGAACAGGGATGGAGAAGAAGCCGGAGAGAGATGGTGATGGTTTGTTGCTGGTCTCTCTCCGGGGAGACAGACCTTGGTGGGGCATAGGTGCAGGTGGCCATGGAGGAGAGAGGGGTAAGAAGCAGGAGTGGGAGCCTGGAAGAGCCAGGACCTCTCCACCATCGAGCCCGACGCCCCCATCATTGGGTTCACCCTTTGCCCTGAGGGCCAGTGGCTTTCCCTTCACAGTGCCCCCGGACCAGCCCCGTCTCACTGTCTCCAAAACCTCAGCTTCATCCATCACTTTGACCTGGATTCCAGGTGACAATGGGGGCAGCTCCATCCGAGGTGAGGAGGGGTCTGGAAGAAGATGGGGAGACTAGGGAGGGATTCTGGGCCCCAGGGCAGGGAAAGGATTTCACCTGGTCCCACAGTTTGTTCCTGTAAAACCCAGGAAATGATGGGGTCTGGGGGAGTGACTCAGACACAAGGAAGTTACTCCCCACGTATGGTGGAAAGTGTGCTGGCTGACCTGTCTGGGCTTTAGTAAACCACCACCCCTCTACCACTGTGAGCTGTGTGGGCCTGGAGAAGTCTGTTTCCTCTCTAGGCCTCGTTTCCCCTTCTATCAAAGTAGATAAATGTACTCAACCAGGGTGTCTCCAACTCAAACATGAATGTAAACTACCAGGGTGTCTTGTGCAAGCGCAGACTCTGATTCGGCAGGTCTGGGGTGGGGGCTGAGAGTGTGCACTTCTAACGAGCTCCAGGGGACCCTGACAGCTGCTGTGCAGGGGGCCACACAGCATCCTTATAAGCCTCACACCTCTGGTCTTCTGCTCCCCTCCCCACTTTGGCTGCTAAACCCTAACACTGGAGCCGAAGAGAGAAACTCACCCAGGGGCTGGACCCAGGGTCCTTCCATTTAGCATCTAATTTGCATATGCCCCTTTCTGGCCACTCTGCCCCTGCCTGGGGTCCAACCCCAAGCCCCCAGTGATGCCTGGAGGGGAGCCCAAAGCAGGGTTTCTGCGGCCCCTCCTTCCCCCACCCTGCCCCGCTGAGCCTGGCAAACGTCCCGGGCAGGCTTTGTGCTGCAGTACTCGGTGGACAACAGCGAGGAGTGGAAGGATGTGTTCATCAGCTCCAGCGAACGCTCCTTCAAGCTGGACAGCCTCAAGTGCGGCACGTGGTACAAGGTGAAGCTGGCGGCCAAGAACAGCGTGGGCTCTGGGCGAATCAGCGAGATCATTGAGGCCAAGACCCATGGGCGGGGTGAGGCCCAGGGGACAAGGGTGGGGATGGAGCATGGGGCTGGGGGAGGTGCCAGGTGGGGGCCCAGGTCTGCAGGGGAGGAGAGAGAGGCCCAGGACCAGGGGAGTGGGAAAGAAAGAAACTGGGTCTCCCTCCATCAACCAGAGCATCCGAGGAAGCCCTTAAGAAGAAGCTGGTCCTGCTTCCCAACTAGGCGTGGCAGAAAGTGGTTCTCCTCTGCTGAGGTCTCTCTCCAGGCCTTTCCCCTCTCTGCCCTCCCCTTGTTTTCCTCCTTTGCTCCCTGGGGCACCTCCACTCCTGTCTGCGCCAACCACTTACCCCTGCAGAGACACTGAGGTCTCAGGTTCCCCATGGAAATCCTCTCCAGCCCCCCCGAGTCCTCCTCCCCTCGGTCTCTAACCTCTCTCTCTCCCTCCGGCCCCCAGAGCCCTCCTTCAGCAAAGACCAACACCTCTTCACCCACATCAACTCCACGCACGCTCGGCTTAACCTGCAGGGCTGGAACAATGGCGGCTGCCCTATCACAGCCATCGTGCTGGAGTACCGGCCCAAGGGGACCTGGGCCTGGCAGGGCCTCCGGGCCAACAGCTCCACGGAGGTGTTTCTGACGGAACTGCGGGAGGCCACCTGGTACGAGCTGCGCATGAGGGCGTGCAACAGCGCTGGCTGCGGCAACGAGACTGCCCAGTTCGCCACCCTGGACTACGACGGCAGTGAGTCGGCAAGGGTGGGAGAGGGCAGCATGGAGGCTGGAGCAGGGTGGGATCCGGGAAGCGGGAGGAGTGGCAGACTCAGAAAGAGAGGGACAAATAGAAAAACGGGCAGGAACAGCCAGGCGCGGTGGCTCACGCCTGTAATCCTAGCACTCGGGACGGCCTAGCAATCTGGGTGGATTGCTTGAGCTCACGAGTCCGAGACCAGCCTGAGCAAAAGTGAGATCCCCATTCTACTAAAAAAAAAGATAAACTGAGGCAGGAAGCTCACTTGAGCCCAAGTGGGAGGTTGCTGTGAGCTATGACCCCACAGCCTCTACCCAGGGTGTCAGCTTGAGGCTCCATCTCAAAAAAAAAAAAAAAAAGAAAGAAAAAGATAAAAAGAAAAACAGGCTGGAATGCAGGCAGGGGGAAGGCTGGCCAACAAGTGAAAGAGCAGGCAGGAAGGTGAGCAGACACACCAGCAGCGGTACAGACAGACCAAGGACGGAGTCTTTGAAGGTGCAGTCCACTTGCCATTGTTTCTGGAGACGAGAAAGGAGGCGGAGCTGGGGGTGGAGTCCTGCCCATTAACAACTCTGCCAGCGTGGAGTAGCAGCCAGGATGGGAGCCGCTGTGCTGCAGTAGCAAACACCAGGAGCCTGGAGGCTTAGCCCAGCACAGATTGGTTTCTTGCTCACGTCCCGTGAGGGTTGGCCAGCCACTATCTTTAACCTGTGGAGCCTCCAGGGTTGCCAAAGAGAGAAACAGAAGAGGCACCCCGGTTTGTAACTGCCTCAGCCAGCAGGTGGCACACATCACTAGTCACATTGGGGTCTGACCTAACTGCAAGGAAGTCTGGGAAACCCAAACAAGCACAAGGACCTGTGGTGAACGTGCAACTGGTGTCTGCCACATAGGGGCGCCTCACACACACACGCGTGCGCACACAGAGACACTGAAGGAGCACAGAAGGTGAACTTACAGGGCCGTTGACACAAGTCTACCTGTGTGTTAAGGAAATAGTAAAGGCAGTATCAGAAAGGGGGCTCAAACAGGGAAGGCTTCATGAAGGAGGTGATTCAAGCAAAACTTTGAAACAGACAAGGATGGGTACTTGGAGAGGGATATGTCAGCAGGAGAGTGTGTCGCGCCTCCCTGCAGGCACCCAAGGCTGTCAGGCCTCACCCATGGGAAGGGGGAGCAGTGAGATGATCCAGGGTTTTTAGTGAGTTTTGGCCACATCTGGGGAAGAGAACCCAGAGTCCTACTGCCTTCTCCTTCCTGCACTGTCCCTTTATCACCCACTCCCTCATGGACACAGCTAGATATGGGAAGTTAAGGCCACCAATCCACTTTCTGGGAATGAATACTAACCGCCAATAGGCGGGAGACTAACCTGAGACTTCTAGCTAATTCTAAAACAGCACCAGGAAGGCATTAGTAGAACGCAATGTAAAAACTGCGTAACTGTTCGTGGCTGTCCTGATGGCAGCAGAATTTGGGAAGTAGAAGGGAGGATCAGGGCTCTATGCCAGGAGGTGGAAGCCAGTCACCAAGGGCCAGAAGGGTCAGAGGCCTGGCTCACCCATGGGACTCTGCCTAGCAGCTGGCTCACACGAGACATCTGATTCCCTTCTTCACCTCCATTCAGGTACCATCCCACCCATCAAGTCTGCTCAGGGCGAAGGGGATGATGTGAAGAAGCTGTTCACCATCGGCTGCCCAGTCATCCTGGCCACACTCGGGGTGGCACTGCTCTTCATTGTACGCAAGAAGAGGAAAGAGAAGCGGCTGAAGCGGCTCCGAGGTGGGAGAGTTTCCTGTGCCTTCCAGGTGGGGGTGCTGACTGGCCACCCTCAGCTGCTCCCAGCACCATCTGGATGGGATGGTGCCCCACGGAGGAAGGGCTGCCTCTCAGACCTTCTGAAACCCCCTTGATCGTTCACTATGTCCTCCTCTGTGCCCTCAGCACTTTGTCCCTGCCCCAATCACAGCTCACATTTAGAGGTACACACTAGTAAAGCCACATTGATTGTAACATTTAAACATGTCCATGTTGGTTGGTAAATATAATAGATGTTGCTCCTTTGCACCCTGGTTGCTCCATTCTCTCACATGGGATCACTGCAAACTTCCTAGGATCCATTCCCTAAGGAATAGACTCACAGGGAGTCTCCAGGACCATGCTCAGTTCTGACTGGGCAATTCCATGCCAAGTCAGCATTAAATACTTAGAATATCATCCCCTTTTCCAATACCTGATACCATGGTCTGGTACAAATGGGTCTAATTTATCTCAATTTCCCCAAGGCCTAATACAGTGTCTGGCACCTATCAGTTGCTTCATAAATGTTTGTTCTCTTATTTGGAAAACATTTATTGGATCTGCTGTATCATAGACATTGCCAGACATTAGAGATACCCTTACAGAGTTCATGGTCTAATGTAAGAAGCCAGTGGGCAATGATAGCACAGAAGAGGGAATGACTAATCCTCCCTTTGATGTTCAGGTGCATGGGTGGATGAATGAGTGGTTGAGTAGATAGTTGGATGGTTGATGACCAGATGGATGGATGATTGAATGTATTTTTAGATGATTGGATAGATGGTTGGGTGGAAAGATGTATAAATGGAAAGATGATTGATTGGGTGGTTGAATGAAAGGCTGGATGGATAGATGGTTGTATGGATAGGTGATTGAATGGATGGATGGATGGATAAGTAGATGGTTGAATGGATAGATAATGGATGATTGTATGAACAGTTAACTAGAAGGGTAGGTGCTTAGATGGATGGGTGAATATTTTGATGGATAGATGTATGACAAAACAGACGGACTGCTGGATGAAAGAATGGTTAGAATGGTGGGATAACTGGATGGGTGGTTAGATAGTGGTATAGATGGTTGAATGGAAGGTTGGATATATAAATGGAAAAATGGTTGGATGAATGTTGAATGCATGGTTAGATGGATGGTTGGATGGTTGAATAGACGATTAGATGATTGGATAGATGATTAAATGGTTGGATGGATGAATGGATGCATGGGTTAGATCAATGAGTGGATGGATAAATGGTTGAATGGGTGAACAATGGATGAATGAGTGGATGGGTAAGTAGATGAATGGGTAGATAGTTGAATGAAAGGATGGATGGATGGATGGATGGATGGATGGATGTTTGGATGCACAGATCATTCTCAGCTATCAAGGGGCTAATGGATTAACAAGGTCCTTTGATTATCCTCTCTTCCAAATTCCTAATCTGAGAGTCCTAATCTTATTCAAGGCTCCTCTGAGAAAAATCAGAGACCTCTAAATCTATCCATGGACTTTTGAGGGACAGATACCCTACAGGAGAAGCAAAACCTATTGGTTGATTTAAAAAATTAGTCATCTGGGGCTTCTCATTGACCACCTCTACTTCATCCTCTGCTCTCCTCTTCCAGCAGATAATTGAGGATAGATCATCCAGGAATGCCCATAGCCAGGTGTCTTGTTTAATTAGAGTCCATTGATGAAGGACATGGCGCACTCAATATGCTTTGGGAAGAATCTCCCTATTAGATAAAAATCTGAGGAAAGGAAAATGGACCTGAGAGAACTAATGTACAGAGTGGTGACTCTTGTTAATAACAATACACAGGTTCGTATCATACACTGGAAAATGGCTGAGTTATTGGCTCGGCGCCTGTGGCTCAGGCAGCTAAGGCACTAGCCACATACACCTGAGCTGGCAGGTTCAAATCCAGCCCTGGGCCCACCGAACAACAATGATGGCTGCAACCAAAAATAGCCAGGCATTGTGTCAGGCGCCTGTAGTCCCAGCTACTTGGGAGGCGGAGGCAGAAGACTCACTTGAGCCCAGGAGTTGGAAGTTGCCGTGAGCTATGATGCCACAGCACTCTACCCAGGGTGACAGCTTGAGGCTATGTCTCAAAAAAAAAAAAAAAAAGAAAAAGAAAAAGAAAAAGAAAATGGCTGAGTTATTTTAAATGTTCTCACCAAAAAAAAAAAAAAGTAAAATATGTGATGTAATGCATATGTTATTTAGTTTTATTTAGCCATTTCACAATGTATACATATTTCAAAATACCATGTTGTACACCACAAATACATACAATTTTTATTTGTAAGAAAAAAAACAAACCTGACCTGAGCCAAATCCTGAAATGGGATCAGTGAAAGCTCGTTGTGTTTGGGGCTGCCCTGTAGGTCCTTACATTTGTCTTTTGCTTCATAGGAAACCAGCACTGGCCCCATTTTAGGGAATTCTCCCACCTTGTTCTCCGTGCCTTTTCCAAATGTCATCTTGCTAAAACCTCATTCTCATCTAGGCCCCCTTTTCTATTGTTTCACAGATGCAAAGAGTTTGGCAGAAATGTTGATAAGGTGGGTATCACTGAGCTCTTTCCTCACTCCTCCCTTTTCCCTTCTCCCCTGCAGGGACTCAGGAGCCTCCCTTTGTACTCCCATGGTAGGAGACAGGCTTCTAAAATCCCATTGTCCTGCAAAGCCCTCTCCCCCAATCCCATACAGCTGCTGAGCTACCTACCTCCCATCCTTCTCTCCATAGCAAGAACAACCGAAGCTTTGACACCCCTGTGAAAGGGCCACCCCAAGGCCCACGGCTACACATTGATATCCCCAGGGTCCAGCTGCTCATCGAGGACAAAGAGGGCATCAAGCAGCTGGGTGAGTGACAGGTGTCACAAGCTCTCTGTCCTGCTCTGGTATGCCTCCCCAGGCCTCAACCCATGGAGGGCAACTACCAGCCCTCACAGCAGTGCCCAGGGTTCTGGCAGCAGCTCCATCAACAATTCAACAATCTTGGAACTCACTGCAGCTTCTCTCCAAGGCTAAGCTTTCTCCTCTGTCTAATAGGGAGAATTATAGGATTGGATAAAAACAAAGAAATTTGGCTCGGCACCCGTAGTACAGTGGTTACAGCACCAGCCACGTACACTGAGGGTGGCAGGTTCAAACTCAGCCCGTGCCAACTAAATAACCACAACAACAACAAAAAAAAGACAAAGAAATTTGGGAAGTAAAGAGAAATTTGGAAAAGACTCCTGGTGATTGTCTTTCTTTCCCCTAGGAGATGACAAGGCCACCATTCCAGTGACAGACGCTGAGTTCAGCCAAGCTGTCAACCCACAGAGTTTCTGTACTGGTGTCTCCTTGCACCACCCAGCCCTCATCCAGAGTACCGGACCCCTCATCGACATGTCTGACATCCGGCCAGGAACCAGTATGCATTATTCCCGGGGAGACAGCCTTCTTCTCACACAGGGTGTCTTGGGCACAGCATGGGGCAGATGTGATAAAACAAAAGACGGGGGAGAAGCAAGAGAAGAATGGAGTAGAATGGAAAGGGCACTATGGTTAGAGTCCGGAAATCTCCATGGTAGACCTACTTGCTGTAACCTAGGGCATATCACCAACCTTATCCCTCTAAGTCTCAGTTTCCTCACCTAGAAATTTTGAGAGTGGTAGGCATTCTTGCTCTCCAAGGGCAAGAGTACTCTATCTCAAGTACCGTGGCTCTGGACATAAGGATAGGCTACATCAAGGACTGTAGGGAATGAATGGACAATCAGGAGAGGACATCACATTCTTTTCCAGGTGGGAAGAAAGGATAAGGTGAGAGGGGAGAGTTAGGATGCCGTCTACTGGTTTCAACCTTGATTCTTCTATTCTGGGGCCAGCCACGGGGTCAGGAAAGGCAGCTTGGTCAGTATTCCCAAGGGAGCTTCTGAGGCTGCTTCTGCCTCCTCCTTTGCTCCCACTGCCCCTTTCTGATAAACACCAGCTGCCCAATTGTGTCCTCAATTAGAGGGTGTTTTTTTTGCTTCCCTCTGTCCAGATCCAGTGTCCAGGAAGAATGTGAAGTCAGCCCACAGCACCCGGAACCGGTACTCAAGCCAATGGACGCTGACCAAGTGCCAGGCCTCCACACCTGCCCGTACCCTCACTTCAGACTGGCGCACTGTGGGCTCTCAGCATGGTGTCACTGTCACTGAGAGTGACAGCTACAGCGCCAGTCTGTCCCAGGACACAGGTGTGCCCAAGGCCCTGCCTGCAAGCTGCCCACCCTCCTCCAGTTCCCCAGCATCCATCTCCATCTTCCATTCTTCCCAACTCCTACACGTCAGCTCATGAGGGCCAAGACACAAGTCAATTTCATTTCTAGCTGCTCACTGATTCACCACATAGCTGGGTTCTGCTTAGTCAAAGATTTCATTTTGTTGTCCCCAAAAATTGTCAGAGAAAATGGTACAAAGGATATTTATTGGAGTAAATGGGAAGTAGGGGTATTCCAGGGGTTGGTCACTTATTTTTAAGAATGAAATATTCTCTGCCTTTTCTTTATTTTTTTATTTTTCTTTATTTTTTTATTTTTATTTATTTATTTATTTATTTATTTATTTATTTTGAGACAGACCCTTAAGCTGTCATCCTGGATAGAGTGCAACGCTTGGCCATTTTTTGGTTGCAGTCGTCATTGTTGTTTGGCAGGCCTGGGCTGGATTCAAACCCATCAGCTCAGGTGTACCGTGGCTGGCGCCTTAGCCCGTTGAGCCACAGGCACTGAGCCTCTGCCTTTTCTTTAACCAGAGATCCCACTTCTGCCACCACTGCACCCTCCCAGGATCTTATCATTCTGGTACTCTCCATGCCCAGGATTTCAAATGGCTCCTGGGGTGAGGAGCAAGGGAACTGCTCAGTCTGGTCTCATTTGCACGCTTCTCCCCATAACTACTCCTTTCCTCTGAACCCCACGCCTTCTCTCTCCCCAGACAAAGGACGGAACAGCATGGTATCCACTGAGAGTGCCTCTTCCACCTATGAGGAGCTGGCCCGGGCCTACGAGCACGCCAAGCTGGAGGAGCAACTGCAGCATGCCAAGTTCGAGATCACGGAGTGCTTCATCTCGGACAGCTCCTCTGACCAGATGACCACGGGCACCAACGAGAACGCTGACAGCATGACGTCCATGAGCACGCCTTCCGAGCCCGGCATCTGCCGCTTTACCGCCTCCCCGCCCAAGCCCCAGGATGCTGACCGGGGCAAAAATGTGGCTGTGCCCATCCCTCACCGGGCCAACAAGAGTGAGTGGTCAGACCACCTCCTGTGCTGTGTCCCCTGGCCTCAATCCAACAAGGCCTGGCTAGATCTAGTCCTACCAAAACCTAGGTCCTACCAGGCCACCTTGGCTCCTCGGCAGTGCAGGGGAACACAAAGAGCATGAACTTGAGAGCTCTCAGCACCCAGATTCTACTTCCTAGCATGTCTATGGCCTTGAACAAGTCATCTAACCTCTCTAAACTTAATGTTCTCATTTGCAAAATGCAAATGATAGTATCTTCTTCGCTTTGTCATAACAGGCATTAAAAATTATATAGATGCATGGCATACAGTAGAGTCTAATTAAGTGCTGATCACTCCCTTGATCAGAAGCTAAGCCAGGATGGAAAGTGACCCCTCATAGGGTCATCCACCAATGGCCTCTGGTCTCAGGGTTAGTTGAACTTAATCCAGACCCATAGTATCAAACCTGGCAGCTCAGCCCACAGCAAGCATACGTCGTGGTGGGCAGTGACTGGAACTTGACCCCAGGGACCTGGTCACAGCCTATGGCCTTACAGATTGGCAGAGGAGGTCTAGGATTTCCCGGGGGATCCCACAGCAGACACTGAGGACGCAGGGTGCAAAGCGCAGATTACCCAACACTGCAGAACCTGGTCTGCTTGGCAGTGGCGGCGCTTTCAGGCAGGGGGAGGAGGCTCCAAGGCATCTAAAGAACCTGGAGTGAAAGAAAGTCCTCAAAGACTAGTGGCCCTGAATGATGTTCTAACTGTGTGAATCGGGGCAAATTCTTTATCTCTCTGAACCTCAGTTTCTTCACTTGCAAAATGCAGACAGTATTAACCAATCCTGGGGGCCAGTGGCTGGCAGATGATAGAGGCGGGTGCCCACAGGGAGGCGGGATGTGGAGTCTGGGAAGATGCCATATGGAGGCAGCTTAAGAAATTAAGGCAGAGGCTCAGCACCCGTACTCAGTGGTTAGGGCGCCAGCCACATACACCTGGGCTGGTCAGCCCAGGCTTGCTGACAACAATGCTGCAACAAAAAAAATAGCCGGGCGTTGTGGTGGGCACCTGTAGTCTCAGCTACTTGGGAGGCTGAGGCAAGAGAATTGCTTAAGCCCAGGAGTTTGAGGCTGCTGTGAGCTATGATGCCACGGTACTCTACCAAGGGCAACAAAGTGAGACTCTGTCTCAAAAGAAAAGAAATTAAGGCAGTGACAGGGAGTGATATTCCTTTCATCCTTGGGGCAAAGAAAAGCTTCCTGACAGCCAGAGCTGTTAGGAAGTCCTGTGGGCTCTCCACACCTGAAGCTCACCAGCCTGTAGTGATCATTGAACAACAAGTCTCAATTTATTGAGCAACTATTTGATGTGCCGGCCACAGCACTTTCCATACTTCACCTCATTCACTCCTCTCAATATCCTATAGGGAAATATGATCATCAGATAAGGAAACTGAGGCTCAGAGAGGTCAAGTATCTGATCTTTCCTCTCTTCTTTATTGCCCAGGTGGTGGAGGCGCTCCTAAGCCAGATTAGGGAGAAGCAGGGGACTTGAGGTGGGGTGAGGGGGTGAACAAGCTGGTTCCCAGAGGCCTCTGCCTCCAACGTGCTCTGCCTCTCTGCTTCCAGGTGACTACTGCAACCTGCCCCTGTATGCCAAGTCTGAGGCCTTCTTTCGAAAGGCAGATGGACGTGA
Organism: Perodicticus potto; assembly: GCA_963574655.1. Classification (NCBI taxonomy): domain Eukaryota; kingdom Metazoa; phylum Chordata; class Mammalia; order Primates; family Lorisidae; genus Perodicticus; species Perodicticus potto. Next base: position 46,452 of record CAUYRH010080724.1, read on the forward strand.
GCCCTGCCCTGTGGTCCCACCCCGTGAGGCCTCTATCCGGAACCTGGCTCGAACCTACCACACCCAGGCTCGCCACCTGACCCTGGACCCTGCCAGCAAGCCCTTGGGTGTCCCGCACCCAGGGGCCCCTGCTGCCGCCTCCACGGCCACCTTACCTCAGAGGACTCTGGCCATGCCAGCACCCCCAGCCGGCACGGCCCCCCCAGCGCCCGGCCCCACCCCTGCCGAGCCCCCTGCTGCCCCCAGTGCTGCCCCTCCGGCCCCCAGCACCGAGCCTCCGCGGGCCGGGGGCCCACACACCAAAATGGGGGGCTCCAGGGACTCACTTCTTGAGATGAGCACGTCGGGGGTAGGGAGGTCTCAGAAACAAGGGGCCGGGGCCTACTCCAAATCCTACACCCTGGTGTAGGGCACGGTGAGGACGAGCCGCCTGCGCTGGGACCTCGCTGCTCCTCAGCCCGCACACACCAACTTGGCTGTTTCCTGCATTATTTATATGAAACTGACAGACAAAAATCAACCAACGACAAAGCAAAAACCCCCAAGTCATGAACGCTTGTACATAGAACTCTTTTGTACAAATGAAACTATTTTCTTCTTCTCCATGAAGCCAGGGCACAAAGAATTTGACAGTACAAGTCAAATCCCCCACCCCGCAAAATATGCGTGGAGATATATATACATATATAGAGAGATAGGAACATATCGACAAGCTATATATCTATATATTTCTCTCACCCTATTTTGAGACAGAGGCACAAAGACTCAGCAATTTTTTCCCTCCTACTCACCCCCCTCCCATCTAGGTGGTTTTGACAAAGACCAAAATCCCAACTCAGAGACACTGCATGCGATTTTACTGTTCCAAGAAAACCAGGAGTTGCTTCAATTTGCAGATGCTTATGTGTTAATACCTTTTTCTATGAAAAAAGACCCAGCGCCGTGTGCAATAAAGGTTATGTTTCTACGTGGTAGCTTTTTTCCCATCTGGCGAGGGCCAGTGGGGAGGGAGGAGAGACCTCTGTGCCAGGCTGCCTGTCTCTCGTGGAGAGACTTTGTCAGAATCCTGGGCTTTCATGCCACACTTTAAGCTTTATACAAGGCTTTCAATTAGCCAGGGTGCGTCCTCTCCTGTTCTCAGAACTATTCTAGGCTCTAAGGGGGACCAGCTCTGTGGCTTTCAGTAAGCGCCTAAACCCCTCTGCGCCACAGTTTCCTGAACTGAAAATTGAGGGAAGCTTATAGCCGATGGAATGAGGCAACCTTAGCTCACCAAGTGCAGGGCAGCCCTGGATGGGGAGGGGTTGTCTACCAGCTTCCCTCCCCTGGGAGAGCACAGGGGAACGTGGCTGCGCACAACCACTAACCAGGAGTGACGGGAAATAGACCTTTGAACTGGGAACAAGGCCGGGCGTGGTGGCTCACGCCTGTATTCCCAGCACTTTGGGAGGCTGAGGTGGGCGGATCACCTGAGCTCATGAGTTTGAGACCAGCCTGAGCTAGAGCGAGACCCCATCTCTAAAACAAAAATAGCTGGGCGTTGTGGCAGGCAAACTGTAGTCCCAGCTACTTGGGAGGCTGAGGCAAGAGAATTGCTTGAGCCCAAGAGTTAAAGGTGGCTGTGAGCTACGACACCAGGGCAGTCTACTGGGCTGACAAAGTGAGACTCTGTCTCAGAAAAAAAGAATCAGGAACAAAGAAGGAGAAGACATATTTTCCACGGGGGATCAGGCCAGGGCTAAAGTTCTAGGCTGACTGTCAGAGCAAGGTGAGGGCAGAGGGAGAAGAGAGGTCCTCGGAGACCAGAGGGGTGAAAGGGTCTCATTACGGAGAAGAGGGACAGGGCTCAGCCAAAGTGAATCAGGTCAGCAGGCACACCAGGTCCCTCCCTGGTTTCTAAAGAGCTGGCAACTTGGGCGACGGCCAGGTAGAAGAAAATGAGTCCACACGGAGCACAGGCAAGGTGCTGAGTGTGTGCAGAGGAGGAACAGAGAGGTGGCAGGTGAGCTGAGCCTCCAAGGACATGAAAGTTTGGAGAGGCAGAGGCAGGACACTAGCAAAAGCCCAGGGGCATGAAACTGGTAGTCTGGAGGGGAACCCATACCCCTGCTGTGGTGGGGGCTCCTAAAAAGGAAGGGCACTTAAGAAGAACAAAGGTTGCACTCAGGAGTTTGAGACAAACCTAAGCAAAAGCGAGACCCTGTCTCTACTAAAAATAGAAAAATGAGCTGGGTGTCATGGTAGGCACCTGTAGCCCCAGCTACTTGGGAGGCCAAGGCAGAAGGATCACTTGAACCCAGGAGTTTGAGATTGCTGTAAGCTAGGCTGACACCACAGTACTCTAGCCTGGGCAACAGAGTGAGACCCTGCCCCCCACCCCAAAAATGGCCAGGTATGGTGGCTCACACCTATAATCCTAGCACTCTGGGAGGCCGAGGCAGGTAGTGCTTGAGCTCAGGAGTTACAGACCAGCCTCAGCAAGAGTGACACCCCATCTTTACTAAAACTAGAAAAAACTAGCCGGGTATTGTGGTGGGTACCTATAGTCACAGCTACTCAGGAGGCTGAAGCAAGAGGATAGCTTGAGCCCAAGAGTTTGAGGTTGCCGTGAGCTATGATGATGCCACAGCACTCTACCCAGGGCAGCAGAGTGAGACTCTGCCTCAAAAACAAACAAAAAAAGAAAAAAGAAAAAAAAGAAGATGAAAAAGTGCAAAGGGGCTCCTGGGTGAGGACTTCAAGTTGGAGCTGAGTAGTGGATGGGGAATCTGGAAGGAAGGTGAGTGTGGGACCTGGGTCTCCCCAGCAGCTGAGAGGAAGGACTGGGGAGGAGGGAAGGGTCTGTCCAGCATGCAAGCAGAGCATACCTGTCAGCCTAGAATGTGTCATCTTTAACAGAAACATCTTTCAAGCAGCAACTTAAGTCACGAACATCTTCTGAGCAGCTGGCATGTGCAGGACACGGAAGAGTCCCACCTGTGAATAACCACAGTCCCAGGTAAAAGGGTCGGCAGCAAAAGAGGGGAGGGGCGGACATTCTGTACTTCTTGGTATTGCTAGACTCACAGAGAAATGCCCTCTCAGCCCCTATCACCCAGGAGCCACCCCGAGAACCAGCCAACAGCATCAGTGAAAATGAAGGCCTTGCATTCCTGACACCCGCTGACAGCCCATATTCCTTCCATCTCTGGGAGGACAGAGACACCGCCCAGGGCTGCGTGCGCCATCTTCAGGTCATATCCAGAACTGCAGGCACAATGATCCAAACTGGGTGTTCTTCCCAGAACGTACCCAACCCCACTCTCTGCACGCTGGGCACTGGGGAAACAAACACCAATCAGATCTGGCTCCGGTCAGCACAAGGGAAAGAACAACTCCACAGAGGCTGGAGGGGCAGAAGATGGAGTCACCCGCCTAAGGGTGGCAATGAGGGGAACACAATTGTGAAAATACAGATTCCCTATACTATGTGCCAGGTACTTCGCAAAACACATTGCTCACACTGGCTCCTGTTACCTCATTGCAGATTTGGGGGACGGTAACATGATTTCCATTTGACAAGTCAGAAAGCTTTCGGGAGTTAACTTACCTGAGGCTGAAAGATCAATAAGAGTTGGAGATGAGGCTCGGCGCCAGTGGCCCAAGCGGCTAAGGCGCCAGCCACGTACACCTGAGCTGGCGGGTTCGAATCCAGCCCGGCCCGCCAAACAACGACGGCTGCAACCAAAAAAAAGGCCGGGCATTGTGGCGGGCGCCTGTGGTCCCAGCTACTTGGGAGGTGGAGGCAGGAGCCTCACTTGAGCCCAGGAACTGGAGGTTGCTGTGAGCTGTGAAGTCACAGCACTCTATCCAGGGTGACAGCTTGAGGCTCTGTCTCATTAAAAAAAAAAAAAAGAGTTGGAGATGAGAGTGACGGGATCATGAGTGTCTCGATCCCTTAACTACTGAGCCAGAGCACCTGGGATTCCACCAGTCAAAGTCTCAGTTTCGATTCTGCCCGAAGGATATTGCTAGGTGAAGGGTCCACCAGGTCCAGGTGAGCAAGCTGGACTTGCAGACAGTAAAGCAATTGGTGTGGAAGCATCAGTAACCAGTTCAGGCAGGTGAACCGACGTCCAGCACTCGATCAGGGAGTCTGAGGTAACGGGGGATGGATGCAGCACTGGGGCTGCTGGAGAAGGCCTGGGAGCTGAGATGGACCGTGTAAGGGATGACAAGGATTTGGAAAGGCCACAGAAAAGTAAAGCTTGATGGGGGGGTCACGGTATGAGACATACCTCTTGAGGGCGGGACACAATTATAAGAGGGACTTTACCTAACAAAACAAAAAGAAAAGTAAAACTTGAGCCAGTTAAACTTGTGTTCAACTGGGCTGGGCCCCTTCCTATAAAGGACAAGTTTCTGGAAATTCAAGACAGACTTGTGCAAAATCCATGTAATTTTATGTGCTAATAATCTCTAACCTTGAAATGTCCTCAGCTGAACCACAAGCCTACCTGTCTGGCCTGTATCCAGAAGCTAATTCAAAACTCAGCAGAGTGCCTGCTCCTTCTCATTCATCTCCAGCTCATCCTCACTAAACTATTTATCTGGAGCAATCACCTTAGACGCTTGCTTGTTCCTTCCCAGATGTCCACTTTGTCCACTACAGACAAGCCAGCCAGCTGTCCTTGAGAGCCTTGATACTCAAAGTGTGGTCCACAAGCAAGCAGCACCTAGGAGCTCGTTAGAAATGCAAACTCTTAGGCCTCACCCCAGAAGCACTGACTCAGGATCTACATTTTAGCAAAATCCCCAGAGGATTCATATGCACATTAAAGCCTAAGAAGCCTTCTCTAGAGAGAACATCCCTTTTTTCCCCTTTCTACCGATAAACAGAGCTAGACTCTCTAGTTCAGAGACTCTAGACTCATATTTACCTGAGGAGCTTGTTAATATATAGAAGCCCGGACCTCATCAATCTTAACTGAATCAGAATTTATTGACATACAGCCCAGGCATTTATATGTTCTTGGTGGTAAAAGATATATAACATAAAATTTACCATTTTAACCATTTTTAAGTGTATACCTCAACAATATTAAGTACATTCACATTGCTGTGCAACCACCGCCACTACCCACTTCCAGAACTTTCTCATCATTCCAAAAAGAAACTCTCTACATGGTTAATCAATACCTCCCCTTTCCTCCTCTACTTTCTATTTGCTTATTCTAGTTTCCTCATCTAAGTAGAATTGTATAATATTTGTCCTTTTGTGTCTAGCTTATTTCACTTAGCATAACATCTCTGAGGTTCATTATGTTACAGCATACATCAGAATTCCATTTCGGTTTAAAGATGAATAATATGCCACTATTTATGACATTTTGCTCAGCCATCCACCTCCTGACCGAACCCTGAGTCGCTTCCACCTTTGGCTGTTCTGAAAATGCTGCTGGGAACACGGTGTGCTTGAGTCCCTCTCTTCAGTCCTTTTGGGGATATACCCAAGGGTAGATTTGCTGACTCATATGCTTATTCTATGTTTAACTTTTCAAGGAATGCACAAACCACTTTCCACCAGGCATCTGCATCTTTTACTATTGAGAAGATATCCAAGCCTGTGTTCCTTGACAAAATACCGTGAAGCACTTCCTGTGACCTGCCTGAGCCAGGCCTGCAGATGCAAACGCCCTGTGGGTCTCTTTCTGCCCCCAGAGGGGAAGGAGGAAGAGGGCTACAGGGATGGCTAGCTGTCTACCAAAGCCTCATTACTGCCCCTCCCATGACTACAGTTTCAGGCCCCATGACTTCTAGGCAAGGCTATGACATTGAGCTCTGCGCAGTAGAATATGGCAGAAATGATACATGCTACTTTCAGGCCTGACTCATAAAATCCTCCCTGGCCACCCTCCACGCTCACCAACTGGATGTCAGTGCCCAAGCTGAACTTGGAAGCTACTTACTGAAGATGGCAGAGCCTCTATCGACCTGGGTTATACATATGGGTAAACCAGACTCCAGTGACAACTGGCCTTTATGTGAGCAAGAAAATAAACATTTAATGTATCAAGTCACTGAGATTTCGATGTTTATCTTTATGATAGCTAGCAACATCTTAACTTATACAGGAGAGGAAGAGGAACCTGGCTCACCATGGACATTCCCCCGTGATAATCCAGGTCCAGGGCACCTTCCCCCCACGCCACCTCCTGTCCCCCTACATATTAGATTCCTACACAGGCAAAGGGTTGGGAACAGCCGCTGGTAAGTAGGGCAGAGGAGGGAATCTGTGTGTCTATAGGAGAGAAGGACCGGACTAGGCTTGAGTCTTGAGCTGGAACTCTGTCCTTCCTCCCAGAATCCACACCTTCTTCTGGGCAGTGGCAGTGATACTCCAGGCAGAAGGAGAAAGAGCAGCTGGCAGGAGGGTGTTATCCTAGAGGTAATCCATGTTTGGTTTTAGCGTCTCTAAGACTCAGAGAATCTCAGGACTCAAAGAAACCTTCAAGGTCACCGAGTCCAGATTTCCATCCAAATCATGAATTCCTTCTAGTCAGGAGGGTAGACTGGCCTTCCCACGGACACCTCATGATGCAGAATTTCTCCCTGCCCTCGCCTGCCCAGCATACCTTTGGACAGTTCTACTAGCAACCTCTCCACCACACTAAGCTTGGGCTGCCCCCTCTGGCTTCCACCAAAAAGACTGGGTATCATCACTCCTTGGGGCCCCACAAACAAGCGTCATTCCCCTCCAACATAACAGACCTCCACTTGTGGTATTTGAACATTGTTCTTAGCTGACAAACCCCACAAAGGCAGAAAAATGTTCCATTCCTTCCCTGTTACATCTAGAAAAGTACATGATTTACTAGAGACAGACAGATAGAGGGTAAAGAGCAGGAGAGGGCGCCTGTGGCTCAAAGGAGTAGGGCACCGGCCCCATATGCTGGAGGTGGCGGGTTCAAACATAGCCCTGGCCAAAAACTGCAAAAAAAAAAAAAAAAAAAGAAGAGTGGGAGAAAGTACATCAGTGAAGACTGAGATCTCTTGAAACTTAGTTCCAAGGTATAAGAAAACAATACGGCCAAGCATGGTGGTTCACACCTGTAATCCTACCACTCTGGGAGGCCAAGGTGGGTGGATTGCTTGAACTCAGGAGTTCTAGAATAGCCTGAGTAAGAGCAAGAGCCCATCTCTATCTACTAAATAGAAAATACTACCCAAACATTATAGTCCCAGTCACTTGGGAGGCTGAGGCAAGAGGATCGCTTGAGCCCAGGAGTTTTAGGTTGCAGTGATGTATGATGATGCCCCTGTACTCTACCCAGGGCAACGAAGTGAGATTCTGTCTGAAAGAAGGGAAGGGAGGGGAGGGGAGGGGGAGAGGGAGGGGGAAAAGAAAGGAAGGGAAAGGAAGGGAAGGGAAGATACTCTCCTATCTTTACCACTACCTGTAAGAAAGCGTAACTCCTATGAACACAAAAACTCATGCAGTTCAGACTCAGGGCAGTGGGACTGGTCAAAGAACCTCAATCCAGTAACCAAAAGAAAAGTTTTAAATAGCTTGCCATTAGCTTTTGTGTGTGTGTGTGTGACCTTAAAGGGATCCAAATGACCTGATGAAAGTAAAGTCCACTGACACCCTTCCTTCTCCGAGTCCTCACACCCTGCGCACCGCCAGGGCCTATGCCTCCACCACCTCTTCTTCCACACTTTTCTGCTTTTTTTCCACCCTTCTCAGTTCCTCTTTCCTCTGGAGAATTTTCTCTTGAAACAGCGATGGTTGGGTACAGGGGAAGTAGAGGAGGTGGGAGAAACAGCCGGCAAGGCAGGCATCCTCTTTGGCGAGTAGAGGGAAGGAGCTAAGGATAAAAAATGAACGTGTCCAGAATTTTGGCCCTCAAGAGGTATTATTGCCATTTTATTGGCTAAAAAAAAAGTCAAAGAGGTCAGGTGACTCATACGAGGCCATTCAGCTAGCAAGTGGCATAGGCCAGGGTTTGAATTCCAAAGCCCGTGTCCAAGCAAACCCCTCAGAATCCTTCACAGAAGCCCAGGTGACACCTAAGGCACCACTGCTGAGCATCTTCTGTGTGGCAGGCACCATGCAGAGCCCTGTGATGGGAAAAGCAGGGACTGTGGAGTCACATCTCAGCACTCACTTTCCCGGGACAGCAGCCACTCCTCTCGGACCTCAATTTCCTCTTTAGTGAAATGGGAAAATAATCCCTGTACCGCCAGGTTGCTGAGACGGAAAGGCCATAGTGAGGGTTTAGGGCTTTAAGCTGTGGCAGTGGGATTAGGTGAGATTAAGACCACCTGATCAGAGGGTCAGATCTTAGAGAAGCTGGAATTTGCCTGATCTGCCCAGGTTTGTGTCCAGGGCAGCAGGTGAGCTATGATGGTCCCTTGCTGTCCTGGGGAACCTACTCAAAGTCACCAAGACAACATGCATAGGAAGGGGAGCTCTGAAGGGCGAGGATATCCTTAAATCCACCATCTTCCCTGGCAACCAGGAGCGGGCCCTGGGCTGCCTGACTCCAAACAGGATTCAGGTTAAGTAAAGGGTTCACACGCGGTAAAGTGTCACCCCACCTGTGCCACTGTGTCAGTGCCCTCAAGGTCCCCACCCCACCTGGGAGGTCTCAGCCATACAGGATCTCTGCCCTAAAGTTCTCTCCTTAACTCTACCCTTCCCTGCGGTGAAGGCAGACGGCGCCATCCCAGGCATGACCCTGCCAGGGCCCACCAGCACCTTGGTGACACATGGAGTCTCTGCATGGGCTCTGTGCAGAGATGCCTGAGCCCAGCACCCAAGCGGCCATCCCAGCCACCTGGGACTGATGGCCCCCACAAAAGCCGGCAGAGCCACCGCAAACCTCGTAGTTCACCAGCTCCACCCCTCCCTCCTGCAGGCGTCCGACTCTGCCCATCATCTGGGGGCCACCAACCCTCCTCCCCAGGAGAAGGCAGGTCCCGCACCTCTGAGACCCTGAGACCCCTGCATGTGACGACGCAGAGATTAGGGAACAGCAGCTGGGTCCCCAGGTAGATTTCAGGATGACCGGGGCATCCCGTGGATCGGAGCAGAGAGCAGCCTGGGGAGCTCATCGCTATAGCAGGCCAGGACTTTGTGGAACTGCAGGGGGGTCCCGCAGAGGAAGGGGTCTGCACCCAGGGAATTACACACGGGAAAGCATAACTGCTCCCGGGGCACTTGTGTGTGTTTGGCACTTGGCTGGAGCTGGGGGTATGGGACAAGGACAGGCAGTCCAGCCAACTTCCCTGAAGTGCTGGAATGATCCTGTCCTCAGAGGAAGACCCCGAGCCATGGCCTCTGGATGGTCACTTGTCCAGAGCACACAGCCCCATGGCAGCTGCCTCCCTCCCCAGAAGAACGTTCTCCTTGTGGCTACAGCAGAGTGGATGCTGTTGTGGCCTTGGGGCCTGCCAACACTCTCCAAGAGAGGCTGAGGATGGAGGAAACAAGGGCCATTAACATTTATTTCAAGGCACAAACACTGTCCTGCCTTTTGAGGGAAGGCCTGCAGGCCTCTGAAGCAGGACAGCGCGGTAGGGAAGAGGAGAAGGGTAGACCAGAAGGCCTTTCCTCAGGGTCTTCCCTAGCCTCTCTGGGCCCCTTTCTCTGTCCCCCACACTTGCCCTCCAATCCCTATGCTAGGAGGGAGAGCACAGACTCATGAGGGTGTGTGTACTGTCCCTACAAGTGTGCCCCCACACACTTTCACCCAAGCCACTGGGTTTGCGTTCTGATTCTGCAACCTACTAGCTCAGCCCTTCTAAGTCTCTCTCACTCTGTTCTCATTTTGTAAAATAGAGATCATACCACCCACCTGATAGGATGGCTGAAGGTTCAATGAAATCTGTTCGTAGGTAAACCAATGAATGATTTATTCATTGCTCTAATTCAAGCTCTGACATTCTCACAACAGCACTCAAAAACATGCAACAATAATGAACGCCACTCAGCAAGACATTGCCACCCATCAACACGAACACAGCTGTGAGACACTGATATACCAAGGTTATGAACCTTACTGCGGTGACTTTCAACCAGTATGCCATGAGAGGATCTTCGGTGGACACAAAAGTTTTTAAAGGTCATTGTTTTGGTTTTTTTTGAAACAGAGTCTCAAAGTGCCGTGGCATCATAGCTCACAGCAACTTCAAACTCTTGGGTTCAAGAGATCCTCTTGCCTCCATCTCCCAACTAAGTGGGAATATAGGCACTGGCCACAACACCCAGCTAGTTTTTCTATTTTTAAGAGAGACAGGGTCTTGCTCTTGCTCAGCCTGGTTTCAAAATCTTTACCTCAAGCAATCCACCAGCTTCCCAGAATGCTAGCATTACAGGAATAAGCACCCAGCAATTAAATTATTTTTGAAAGAAGTTCAAACCACAGTAAGTCTATTCTTTTTCCATTTTTTTTTTTTGATCAACGTAATTTAAGTGTGCTAAGGAAGCTTAACTTTAAGTTCAAGTGTGCTGTGAGATAAAAAAGGTTGAAAAACAGCGCCTTACCGAGTTGTTTGTACAATGCTGCCGACATCCGTGCCTGATGTCAAGTTTGTAAACTTAATTGTCAGACCTCGTAAATGTGCACTATACCATAATTCCTTTTTTTTTTTTTTTTTTTGAGACAGAGCCTCAAGCCGTCACCCTGGATAGAGTGCTATGGCATCACAGCTCACAGCAACCTCCAATTCTTGGACTCAAGCAAGTCTCCTGCCTCCGCCTCCCAAGCAGCTGGGACCGCAGGCGCCCACCACAACGCCCGGCCCTTTTTTGGTTGCAGCCATCATTGTTGTTTGGTGGGCCCGGGCTGGATTCGAACCCGCCAGCTCAGGTGTACGTGGCTGGCGCCTTAGCCTGCTGAGCCACAGGCACCGAGCCATATACCATAATTCCTATGGGCGCACACACGTGTATGTTCATAAGAGGGACAAGCTGGGGCTCGGCACCCATAGCTCAGTGCTTAGGGCACCAGCCACATACACCTGGGCCGGCAGGTTCGAACGGGGCCTGGGCCTGCTAAACAACAATGACAAATACAACAAAAAAATAGCCGGGGCGTTATGGTGGGTGCCTGTAGTCCCAGCTACTTGGGAGGCTGAGGCAAGAGAATTGCTTGAGCCCAAGAGTTTGAGGTTGCTGTGAGCTGTGACACCATGGCACTCTACCCAGGGCGACATAGTGAGACTCTGTCTCAGAAAAAAAAAAAAAAGAGGGACAAACTGGGCAGGAGATGCATCTGTGGCCCATTTCATTATGTCCCGTGGAAGGACAGAGGCTTATTTTCTGTGTGGGTCCAA
>CAUYRH010080732.1:0-13347 GCA_963574655.1 Perodicticus potto
GGTTCCTACTCAAGTGGTTTCTTCTTAAGGAAGTATTTCCTGACCCCTATGTAAAATACTTCTTACCCTCAGACTCCCTTTCACCTTACTCAGCAGTATTATTATTATTATTATTATTAAGACAGAGTCTTACTATGTCGCCCTCAGTAGAGTGCCGTAGCATCATAGCTCACAGCAACCTCAAAGTCTTGGGCTTAAGTGATTCTCTTGCTTTTCCCTCCCAAGTAGCTGGGACTATAGGCGCCCGCCACAACGCCCAGCCATTTTTTGGTTGCAGCCATCATTGTTGTTTGGCGGGCGGGGCTGGATTCGAACCCACCAGCTCAGGTGTACATGGCTGGCGCTTTAGCCAGTTGAGCCATAGGCACCGAGCCTGATTACTATATTTTTGTCATATATTTCGAAGTCCAATATTGTGATGTCCCCAGTTTTTTTTTTTTCTTTTTGCGACAGTAGACAGTGTCTCACTTTCTCACTCTCAGTGGAGTGCTTTGGCATCACAGCTCACAGCAACCTCAAGATCTGGACATAAAAATCTAGTTACAAGTCAACATGCCCTCAGCAGGCTCTCTCCTACTCTTCATCCAGCAAAGAATGTTTGCTGGCAGCAGCTAGAGGGCAAGGCACCAAAATGGAAGTGTCGCAGCCACAGTTCTCTCCAGGGGCTGATCACCACGTGCCTGAGTGGGTGGACAGCAGCTCTTTCCAGGCTGTCACCTGCCCTGTGGCTCTTTTCTACCTTTGAATGACTAATTCTATTCTCGTGGATTCTCTAAAATGATACGAAACCTGTGGTGAAACCCACATCCTTCCCATGCGCCAGCAGGCCCACACCACATCCTTCCCACCGATCATCACCCCCTTTCCTCTGTTTTTGGTGACAAAAACGAATCAAACTAGCTCACATAAAAGGCTTTTTGTGTATGTGTGTTTGTGTATGGGAGAGACAGAGACAGAGAGACAGAGACACGGCAGATCTCATACATCCCACATCCAACCACTCCTTGCCACCCACCATCTCCCTCCCTGTCTAAGCCACCTCGATCTCTCCCCTGGCTTGTTGCTACACCCCCTTGCTGACCTCCCTGCTTTCACTTTTATGCCCAGGTACAAGTTGCCAGATAGAATACAGTATGCTCAGTTAAATTTGCATTTCTGATGAACAACGCATACATCCTTAGCATAAATATGTCACAAATTGCACGGGCTATACTTACACTAAAAAATTATTCATTTCTCTGTATCTGAAATTAAAATTTAACTGGAGATTATTAAGTTTTATTTGCTGATTCTGTCAGCCCTATTCTGTAGCAACCAGAGTTGTCCTTTTAAAACGTAAACTGGTTCATAGCCTTTTTCTGCTGAAAGGCCACCAATAACTTCCCAGCTTGGAAGCAAAGTCCTATCAAAGACAGGGACCCTGCGATGAGCCACCTTCCTCAGTGCTTCTGGGATCTCACCTCCTCCTACTCTCCCTGACCCACTTATCCAGCCACCCCGGCTTGCCGTGACTCCGTGCACAGCTCTCGGCTGCATGGCCAGCTCCTTCTTCAGATTTTGCCCGATGACATTACTCTCTCAGGGAGGCCTTCTCTGACACCCTCTAAAAAACTGCAGCCACCCTCCCTAGCTTTTGCCCCCTCCTGCTTTTTTTCCGTAACACTCGTGTCACCTTCCAACATACGACATATCCCACTTACTGGTTTGCAGTCTGCCTCCCCCCTAAAATGTCTGGCCCATGGGGACAGGCACTGCGTTTTGTCTAAGCTGAATCTCCAGCATCAGCCTCTGCTTGGCACATAGCAGACACTCAATAAATATTTGCTGAACCAGTGATGAAACCCAGGGCAGGAAATATAGCCAGGAAAGTCCAGAAACAAGGGCGTTTTTGTTTTGTTTTTCTTCCTCGGCAGGCTTGCTCTAATCTTTCTCCACTTACTTGTCTTGCTCAAGGCCCACTTTGGCCACCGTCCCAGGCCTCTCTAGGGCTTTTCAGGGGTGCTATCAAAAGCAGGGGTAATCTGCTTGGCTCTGCTTCTCCTCCCCTCCTCCCTTCCTCTCTCTCTTTCTACTAGTGTTTAATTTTTTTTAAATAAATGAGTAGTATTTCTAAAAATATAACTTATTTTCTTAGTAGGCCAAGACTGAAGATTCAGAGTGGTTGGGAGCTCTGACAGTCAGGAGCAAATGTCACCAATAGCATATGTTACGGTATGCTTTAAAATAATGAAAAGAATGAAATTGGAGTGTTCCTAATGCAAAGAAATAATAAATGCCTTAGGCGATGGATATCCCAATTATGCATCGTATGCTTGTATCAAAAATTCACATCTACCCCATAAATATATGCAACTACTATGCACCTGTAAGAATTGAATGTAATTTGTTTTAATGAGCAAATACCACTAAACATCTCTCTTCTGTCCCCTCCCAGGCTCAGGTTCCCAGCAGAGAATCACCAGTTCTCTAGTTTATATTAACCAGGAGAGAAGAGACTTTGGTAGTGAACAGCCCCCAGTCTTAGTCACTTAAGAAGAATTTGACTTCCTGCTCATGCTACATTTTCTTTCTTTCTTTCTTCTTTTTTTTTTTTTTGTTGTAGTTTGGCCAGGAATGGGTTCAAACTCGCTACCCTCAGTATATGGGGCCGGCGCCCTACCCACTGAACCACAGGCACCATGCTACATTTTTGAAATAAATTGGCAGGGCTTTGCAGTTCATAATCTCAGAAACCCAGCCCGAGAGCTGCTCTTCTGAAGTGTGGCTGCTCACCCCCTTCAGGTCAGGGAAAGAGAGAGACGGACGGGCGCACACTGCTTCTTCAATGCACCAGCCCAGAAGTGAAGGCCGTCACTTTCGCTCACAGCCCGCTGTGCAGAATCCGTCACAGGCTCCACATCCTGCGAGGGTTGGGAAAGGCGGAGCACACAGAGATACTCCACAAGAAGCAGCTGTCTCTCTTCCAGGACATCTTGGGGAGGGGGTAGAGAGGCACAAATGGGGGAGGGGTCTGTTCAGACCCAGGTGTTCATCTGCTCACCCATTTCACCTCCTAGAGCTTGGAGAGCTCACATTAGCCCTGGCCCACGTAGAGGAAGAGATCAAATCTGAGCCAGTTCCAAGCACCTGCACCAGGCCTGGCAGCAGGGGGAATCAGCATGGTTTCCCCGGGAAGGCAGGCACCAAGTTTGCCTCCCTCTCCATCCCCACACCTGCTATGGAAAATAATAACATGACCTTCCATTTGCCCAGCACTGGCACTTTTCAAAGAGCTTTTCCTTTTATGTAGACGTCACAAGAAGTAGATTGAGATTATTCCCTTTTACAGCGAAGAAACTAGAGGCTCAGAAAGGTTAGAAAGGGAATTGCCTAAGGCCACAGAGCTCACAAGTGACATTACTGGGACTTCAGCAGCTCTCTCTGTGTCTTTCTGGTCCAGAGCTCATGCTGCCTCTGAAGAACTGGGGCAGGGGCTGGGGTGGGGGAGAACTCAGCTGGCTCACAGGTCTCTTCAGCCACACTCACACGAGTGGGAAACCATCTCAGACGCTTCACCTCTATCAGAACTTTGCATTGTGTGCCTGCTGTGTAGGAAGCACTGTGCCCAGCAACCTCTGGGGATAGGGCAGAGCACAGATGGGGAGCACAGGGCCCGTGAGCATCCACGTGGCTGATCTGCGGCTGAGTGGAGAAGCAGGAGAATCCTCAGCCAGCCACAGGTTCTGAAACTGCACCATTTTGGCGAGCGATCTCACAGAGCACTTTGTTATTTCTGCTCCTTCAGCTCCTCCCATACAGACTGCAAACCAGTTGAGGCAGCCAGGCCTAGGGTGTGGAGACTCACACTCTCCCAACCCCGTGGTCTTCATCTTTATCCTCCCTAGGGACCTTTCATTCATTCTTCAGTTCAAACCTCTAAGCTGCCGGGCACATCAGCTAATGCAAACTCATCCTTGTGGAGAGGACTATCCACTAATTCCACTCACCAGGAGCATGGTAGACCGACGGCCAGGCCACCCAGAACCCCTGAGATATCAAGGATACTCGATGACACTTCCAAGGAGAGTTTCCTGCTTCTTTTAGTTTATTTCCTAGGATAATGTACACAGCATCCTTGAAGCAATCTTATAGTTCAAAAGACATCCTGCAGGGACCAGAGGGACCAGAGGGCCAGCTAATTTTTTGTACAGACAGAGTCTCACTTTATCGCCCTCAGGAGAGTGCCGTGGGATCACATAGCTCACAGCAACCTCCAACTCCTGGGCTTAGGTGATTCTCTTGCCTCAGCCTCCCGAGTAGCTGGGACTGCAGGCACCTGCCATAATGCCCAGCTATTTTTTTGTTGCAGTTTGGCGGAGCTGGGTTTGAACCCACCACCTCCGACATATGGGGCTGGCACCCTATCCACTGAGCCACATGCGCCGTCCTAAAGGCAGAACTCTTTAAGATAAGTCCTCATCAGAGGACTCAGGGCCATACAAAGAGCAGGACTTCACCATCTGGACATGGGCATCTTCATAGACACTGTCTTGCTGTCTTCACTCATGATAGGCAGCTGGCATCTGTCACAGAAGGCTCTGCCCAAATCAAGAACTCTTCCTTGCACTATGTTAACCATCCAGATCCACCTTTTTCTACCCTCTTTTCTCTTGCCGTTAATTGTTACTTTGATGTGGGGATTTTAACCTATGACACTTATGTATCAATTAAGAACACTGCTATGTATGGCTTGACATATTAACAGACTTGTGTATTGGCTTGAGCCTGTGTCCCCGTGGCTCTGACCACCTAGTGAACAGCTACCACTAAAACAGAGTTCCTCCATGGGCACTCCACGGAGCTCATGGATTTTATGATAGTTTATGCATCAAGGAAAGTCTGACCTTGTGCAAAGACACAAACGTGTGTAGACCTGCTTATGTCTGAGCTTGTACTGTTCATGACTGATATATTCCCAGATGTGAGATAACTGGGTCAAAGTATTAAAAACGTATTTTTTATGGCTCTTAAATCAGGTTGACAAATTGCTTTCCAAGATTTGCGTGGTGGATATGTGGTATCTATATGATCGGTTCCTGGCACTATTGCCAGGATTAGAAATTATCGTTGTTTTAGTTTTGCCATTGTGACAGCAAGAAGTCATACTTGTTGCTTGTTTTAATTTGTATTTCTGTGATTACAGCATGCTTTAAGCTTTGGCCATGTTTATTTATGACAATGTTTCTATTTGTGTAATTTATGAGCACACGTGCTGGCTTACTTATTTATTCAAGCTTTAATTTCTTAAACCAATTTTTATAAGTTCTTTATATAACAAAGATGTTTGTCTTTGTATGTGGTAATAGGATCCCCACCCCCAATTATGGTTTCTTTATCTTTTTATTTTGGTTATTTTATTTCCGTTGTTTTTGTGGTAAAACAGAAGTCTTAAATCTTTATTTACTCATCAACCTTTTGTTCTGGTTTCTTCCTTTTTCATATTTCTTTCTTTTTAGTTCTTATTTGAAAACTTACAAATAAATTTCCTGTCCAGAAATTTGATAAAGATTTGATTCTATGATTTGGTTTTATTTTATTTTATTTTTTTTGAGACACAGTCTCACTCAGTTTCCCAGGCTAGAGTGCCATGGTGTCACCTTAGCTCACAGCAACCTCAAACTCCTGGGCTCAAGAAATTTTCCTGCCTCAGTCTCCCATGTAGCTGGGACTACACACCCGGCTAAGTTTTTCTATTTTTAGTAGACACGGGGTCTCGCTCTTTCCCCAGCTGGTCCCAAACTCCTGAGCTTGAGAGAGCCTCCCACTCTCACCTCAGCCCTGCCAGAGAGCTAGGATTACAGATGTGAGCTATCATGCCTGGCTTTTGGTTTTGCTATATTTAAATCTTTAATCTAAATGAAATTTACTATAAATAATATCATGTCCTTTTCAAAAAAATAAGACATCCTACAATTTCTTAAGCCAAATAAAGATACAAATAAAAGTGAAGCTTGACTGGGCAGTGCCTGTGGTTCAGTGGGTGGGGTGCTGGCCCCATATACCGAGGGTGGCAGGTTTGGGCCAGCCCTGGCCAAACTGCAAAGTGAGACTCTGTCTCTACAAAAAAAAAAAAAAAGAAAGAAAGAAAGAAAGAAAAAGAAAAAGTGAAGCTTGACCGAAAGTATCTTGGGACATATGAGGATTGGGATGTGCCTGGGAATAGGATTTTTTTTTTTTTTTTTTTCAGTTTTTGGCCGGGGCCGGGTTTGAACTGGCCACCTCCAGTATATGGGACCGGCGCTCTACTTCTGGAGCCACAGGCACCACCCTAAAAGCAGCTGTAGTTTTTTTGTTTGTTTGTTTGTTTGTTTTTGCAGTTTTTGGCCGGAGCCGGGTTTGAACCTGCCATCTCCAGCAAATGGGGCTGGTGCCTTACTCCTTTGAGCCACAGGCGCCGCCCTGGGAATAGGATTTTTCTTTAGTCCTCCCAGCACCCCCAATGTTTCTAGTGAACAAACAGGTTTGGAAATGGCTCCTCTGAACGTTCTTTTTTCCATCACAACGACTTCGGAGGACACAAGATGAACTTGACTATTAAAATCCTCCTCTCTTTTGTTGAGTGTGGTAACTACAGGGCTGATAGTTGGCGGAGGGGATGGGGCGTAGGGTAGGAGCCTTTGTTTCAGTATTCATGGGGCTTTTTCTCACGTTGTCTATAATAGTGAATAGTTTAGGGTTTTGTTACAAATTAATATTATGATTTGCATTATCAGGTGTCCTCAGTTCTGTACATTGAGAAGACGACGTAGCAGCAGCAGAGATTGGGTGAGTATGAGCCAGGGCGTGCATTACAAAAAACAAAAACTTGCTTTTGTGTGTTTCTTTTAATGCAAGATGGAGAAACAACTTACTACTAATGTAACAGAGAATGTGAATACAATTTTTACTCACTAATGTAAATTATACTATGAAAGTACGTATGAGATGTAGAATAAATAAATCTAGAGTATCTAAGGGAATTCAATCTCTTTGTACTTGAATTTCTCTAACTGAAAAATAGGATCAGCTTGGGATCCTATCTTCCCTACATTTCAAGAATAAATGCAAGCTGGGTGCAGTGGTATGCACCTGTAGTCCCAGCTCCTCAGGAGGCTGAGGCAGGACAATTGCTTGAGCCCAGTAGTCGAGGCTACTGTGCTCTGTGAATAGCTGCTGTACTCTAGCCAGGGCAACATAGTGAGACCCTATATCTAAATTTTTTTTAGAATAAATGTAATAAATTTATTTACATCAATTTTATGTAAACAAATACATATACAATTCTGAATTAGGTGTATTCATTTGAATAACTAACTGTCATTAAATTAAATCTCTGATCACATTTTTCACATAAGTATTTCTTTGAAGATATCATTGCTAAAACAACCCAAATGTCCTAGTGAAATAAGTACATCCACATAAGGAATACCGTGTATCTATACAAAGTAATCGGAAATATCCCTGTAGTACGCTGTGAGGCCATCTCTGGGATATACGGTTGAGTGAAAAAAGCAAAATGTAAAACAGTATGTATAAATGTTAACTTTAAGAAAGAGGCAGGAGAAGCGTAACCATGTGTATATGTGTATACAAATATTTACTTACATAATTTTTTATTTTTATTTTTATTTATTTTTTTTCTTTTTTGAGACAGAGTCTCAAGCTGTCACCCTGGGTAGAGTGCCGTGGCATCACAGCTCACAGCAACCTCCAATTCCTGGGCTCAAGCGAGTCTCCTGCCTCCGCCTCCCAAGTAGCTGTGACTATAGGCACCCGCCACAATGCCTGGCCATTTTTTGGTTGCAGCCGTCACTGTTGTTTGGTGGGCCCGGGCTGGATTCGAACCCACCAGCTCAGGTGTACGTGGCTGGTGCCTTAGCCGCTTGAGCCACAGGCATTGAGCCAAGACCCCTTTTCTAAAAAAAATTTTAAAAATAGTAATAAGAGAGTGTCAGATTAAGATGATCTGTGTGACATTTCATCAGATTCAGCAAATGTACCGCAAATCGAATGCCTATTTCTGCTGTGTGCCTTCTGGTTTCCCGAAAGCTGTGTGGCAGCCCTGCTATGTGTGTTTGCTGTGAGGGTGGTTTCCAAACTCTTCCGCCCCTCATCCTCCCACCTGCTCCTACCAGCTCCCCTGGGCTCTAAGTCTCTGCCCACCCCCGCCGCCTTCAATCTGCAGATTTGCCCTCTTCTAACATAACAGGAGGGCTCCCTCCTTCACAGTGCTTGCTGCAGTGGACTTTGACATTTTCTTATGAGATTATTTGGTTAATATTTGTCTGCCCTGTCTTTGGCTCACAATTAGATCCCAAGCACCTGTAACATTGTAGGTCCTTAGAGACCAACTGACCGAGCGAATGAATGAATGGAAGAATCCTTAAATCTAAGAGCTGGGCAGACCCTGAGAGTTCTAACCTAACCCTGTCATGTTCCCAATGAGGAAACAGCCCGGAGGGCGAGATGGGTGGGTGGGGGTAGCAGAGGAAAGAAGAGACCCTTGAGCCGCTGACTCGCCCACTGGTGGTCTGTCTATGCCTCCCTGCTACTAACTGGTTTCCAGCTGCCCCAGCGAGACTTGGTGTCTGGGACTCTACACAGTGCTTCAAGCTCTCAGGGGCCATTGGCAGAACTAACCAGAAAAGGGCTTTTTCCTCCTTCCTTCCACCTTCCCAGCTCCCACCATCAATCATTATTGTTATTTGTGATAACACAATAGTATTTTTAATCCAGACATTTAAAAATGTCTTATTCATATCTTATTTATTACTCAATGATTGTTTACATTAAGGAAAAGAAAGTTAAATATTTACACATTGAGAAAAGTCAAATGGGGCGGCGCCTGTGGCTCGGTGAGTAGGGCGCTGGCCCATATACCGGGTCGCGGGTTCAAACCAGGCCCTGGCCAAACTGCAACAAAAAATAGCCGGGCGTTGTGGTGGTTGCCTGTAGTCCCAGCTACTCGGGAGGCTGAGGCAAGAGAATCACCTAAGCCCAAGAGCTGGAGGTTGCTGTGAGACAACACTCTACCGAGGGCGACAAAGTGAGACTCTGTCTCTCTAAAAAAATAAAAAAGAAAAGTCAAATGGTATAAAAAGGTAAAAACAGGCAAATGCGCCAGCCACGTACACCTGAGCTGGCGGGTCTGAATCCAGCCCGGGCCCGCCAAACAACAATGACGGCTGCAACCAAAAATGGCTGGGTGTTGTGGCGGGCACCTGTAGTCCCAGCTTCTTGGGAGGTGGAGGCAGGAGACTTGCTTGAGCCCAGGAATTGGAGGTTGCTGTGAGCTGTGAGGACACGGCACTCTACCCAGGGTGACAGCTTGAGGCTCTGTCTCAAAAAAAAAAAAAAAAAAAAGGTAAAAAGAAAGGGCGGCGTTGTGGCTCAAAAGGGTAGGGCGCCGGCCCCATATGCCAGAGGTGGCAGGTTGAAACCCAGCCCCGGCCAAAAATTGCAAAAAAAAAGAATTAATTAATTAAAAAAAATAAGAAGAAAAAAGGTAAAAAGGAAAATAGAGGGTGGCGCCACCTGTGGCTCAGTGAGTAGGGCACCAGCCCCATATAGCGAGGGTGATGGGTTCAAACCTGACCCTGGCCACTGGGCATTGTGGCGGGTGCCTGTAGTCCCAGCTACTAGGGAGGCTGAGGCAAGAGAATCGCCTAAGCCCAGGAGCTGCAGGTTGCTGTGAGCTGTGTGATGCCACAGCACTCTACTGAAGGCGACGAAGTAAGACTCTGTCTCTAAAAACAACAAAAAAAAGGAAAATAGAAAGTTCCACTTTAACCCTACTACCTCATCATAGGTAATCATTATTAGAGGTTTTTTTACAGTTTTTTGGCCGGAGCTGGGGTTGAACCCGCCACCTCTGGCATATGGGGATGGCCGGTGCGCTACTCCTTTGAGCCACAGGCGCCGCCCTAGAGTTTTATTTTTTTTTTGAGACAGAGCCTCAAACTGTCACCCTGGGTAGAGTGCCATGGCATCACAGCTCACAGCAACCTCCAGCTCCTGGGCTTAAGCCATTCTCTTGCCTCGGCCTCCCAAGTAGCTGGGACTATAGGCACCTGCCACAATCCCTGGCTATTTTTTGGTTGTAGTTGTCATTGTTGTTTGGCAGTCCCCGTCTGGATTCAAACCCGCCAACTCTGGCGTATGTGGCTAGCGCCTTAGCCACTTGAGCTACAGGCGCTGAGCCCATTATTAGAGTTTTATGTGTTTTCTTCACTGGGAAGACAAAACAGAACAAAACATGTAGATACACATATAATCACAAGCATTCATAATTCAGTCCACATATTTACAACTCTTGAAGACCTTCTTTTGAAGGTCTACTAAGCACAAGCAATTTTCTTAAAAAGGTACATCTGGCTTGGTTTGGGGATCATGCCTATAATTCTAGTACTTCAGAAGGCTGAGGTGGGAGGATCACTTGAGGCCAGGAGTTTGAGACCTGGGCAACATGGTGAGACTCCTTCTCTACACAAAATTTAAAATATTAGCCAGGCATGGTGCCGCGTACCTATAATCCTAGCTACTTGAGGGGCTGAGGTGGGAAGATGGTTTGAGCCTAGGAGTTTAGGGCTTCAGTGAACTCTGATGGCATCTCTGTACTATAGCCTAGGTGACAGAGGAAGACCCTGTGTCTAAATAAAATGATATATTCCAGGTATCTAGGGTAGAACCTGGCGCATGGTGGAGAATTCATTTAGCATTATACTGAAATTAAGGGGATTAACATTTTTTTTGTTTTAAGAGACAGAGTCTCACTTTGTTGCCCTTGATAGAGTGCCGTGGCTTCACAGCTCATAGCAACCTCCAGCTCCTGGACTTTCGGCCATTCTCTTGTCTCAGCCTCCTGAGTAACTGGGACTATAGGCGCCAGCCACAACGCCTGGCTATTTTTTTGTTGCAGTTCGCCAGGGCGGGGTTTGACCACCCTCGGTATATGGGGCCAGCGCCCTACTCACTGAGCCACAGGCGCTGCCCGGGATTAACATTTTTATAATTTTGACTGCTTCTATGAACACAGTTCATTTTCCATCAGCTTAATTCTTCCTTATTCCTCTAATGGAACATTAATGTTTTATTTCATAAGGGTCCTATGTAATATCTTAATGATTTTTTCCTGAGCATCCTATTTTTTTATTTAGCTATTATAAATAAGATCTTTTCTTCATGATCCTCAAGAAGATCACTGAAGCATTTTTAAATGCTTATTGTTTATAAATAGGCATTTTCTTTCTTTCTTTTTTTTTTTTCTTATAGAGACAGAGTCTCACTTTATTGCCCTCAGAAGAGTGCCCTGGCATCACACAGCTCACAGCAACCTCCAAGTCCTGGGCTTAGGCGATTCTATTGCCTCAGCCTCCCTGGGACTACAGGCGCTCACCACAGTGCCCAGCTATGTTTTTGTTGCAGTTTGTCTGGGGCTCAGTATATGGGGCTGGCATCCTACCCATTCAGCCATAGGCGCCGCCCTGTAAATAGGCATTTTCATGTGTTAATTTTGTGACTTGCCAAGTTACTGAATTTTCTTATTGTGTCTAAGGCTTTTTCAGTGTATTTTTTTTTTAATTAATTAATTTTTTTTTTTGGTAGAGACAGAGTCTCTCCTCGGTAGAGTGCTGTGGCATCACAGCTCACAGTGACCTCCAGCTCTTGAGCTTAGGTGATTCTCTTGCCTCAGCCTCCCAAGTAGCTGGGACCACAGGCGCCCGCCACAATACCCAGCTATTTTTCTGTTTTGCAGTTCGCCGAGGCCAGGTTTGAACCTGCCACCTTCAGTATATGGGGCTGATGCCCTACTCACTGAACCACAGGTGCCGCCCTGTTCTCATTTCTTTATCTTATTTAATTGCATGGGCTAGTATTACAGAAAAATGATTAACTTGTCAGTGATAGCAGTGAACATGTATGTTCTTGATTTTATTTAATCATTTATTTATTTAGCCAGAGTCTCACTCTGTTGCCAGGATAGTGTGCAATGACCTGATCCCTGCTCACAGCAAGCTCAAACTCCTGGGTTCAAGCGATCCTCTTGCCTCAGTCTCCAGAGTACCTGTGACTACAGGTGTGAGCCACCGTGCTGTGCTTGTTCTTGATTTTAATTTGAATATTTCTAGTATGTCATCATTAAATATCCCTTGGCTTTTTTTTTTGTTTGTTTGCAGTTTTTGGCTAGGGCTCGGTTTGAACCTGCCACCTCCAGCATATGGGGCTGGTGCCCTACTCCTTTGAGCCACAGGCGCCACCCATCCCTTGGCTTTTGATATATATATATTATTTTTGAGGTAGAGGCTTACCCTGTCACCCTCCATAGAGTGCAATGACATCATAGCTCACAGCAACTTCAAACTCTTGGGCATAAGTGATCCTCTAGCCTCAGTCTCCTGAGTATCTGGAACTACAGGCACCTGCCATAACACCTGACTAGTTTTTCTATTTTTAGTAGAGGCGGGGGTCTCACTCTTGCTCAGGCTGGATAACTCCTGAGCTCAGGCAAACCACCCACCTCAGCCTCCCAGACTGCTGGGATTACAGGCGTGAGCCAGGGCACCTGGCCTCCTTGGCTGTTGATTTCATACACATATACACACAAGATATATATATATATATATATTTTACAAAGGAAGGATCTTTTTATTTGTTTTATTCCTTCTCTTCTGGTGAATATCATAATTATGAAATTACTTTTGCATTCCAAGGAAAACTCCTATTTGTTATGTTGAATTCTGCTAATGTTTCGAGATTTTATATCCATATTCGTGAATAACATAATAATGCTAACATCATAAACTACATAACTAACATAAGAATAATTCACACTAATTGAGTGCTTGTTCTGGCAGCCCTGACAAATGCAGTAAGTGTTGAGGTTGTGATTAGTGGCCAGAGAATCTGTCTGTAGAATACTCATTCCCAACCACAATATCAAGATTTGCTATCACTCAAAGTTAGAAAAAGCCATATTAGTATAAGAAAGATGATGCCTTTGTAAAAAGAATTCGGAAGCTTTCCTTTAAAAAAGAAACCAAAATGGTATTTTTAAAAATGTACTTATTTATTTATTTATTATTATTATTTTTTTGAGACAGAGCCTCATGCCGTCACCCGGGGTAGAGTGCTGTAGCATCACAGCTCACAGCAACCTCCAATTTCTGGGCTCAAGCGAGTCTCCTGCCTCCACCTCCCAAGTAGCTGGGACTACAGGCGCCCGCCACAACGCTCGGCCATTTTTTGGTTGCAGCCGTCATTGTTGTTTGGCGGGCCCGGGCTGGATTCGAACCCGCCAGCTCAGGTGTACGTGGCTGGCGCCTTAGCCCG
>CAUYRH010080745.1:0-19161 GCA_963574655.1 Perodicticus potto
AAATGTCTTCATACAATAACTAGGAAAGTGCCATGAAGGCTATGTTAAACAGTTTGATGAAAATGTTTCAGATTGTATATGAAGCCAGCACATTGTGCCCCACGATTGCACTAATGTACACAGCTATGATTTAATAAAAAATAAACAAATAAATAAATAAAATAAAATAAAATGACAATAATTGAAATATTGTTGAGATAGCACAAAATGGATTAGTTACAAGCTCTAGATTTACCATCAAATTCTAACTTCAAACTCTGTTATGTTGAATGGCCTGTGACCACCCGGAAACTATAAATGGATAGAGACAATTGTAGGCAGTTCTGTGGAATTCAGGAATCATGTTAGGTATGATTGCTGAAGAAATCTTGATTGTAAGAGTTTCCCAGAAAAGGAATTTTGCCCTTACTGAGCCAAAGTGGACTCACAGATACCCTTAATTTTTAATACACCAAAAACATGGCTCAGGAAAATTAGTTTTAGGTGTTGTTTTGATTTGTAGGAGAATATTGGATTGGGTATTTTTGGTCAGTTTGCACTTTGGATGAGTAGGCGTGCCTCTATTTTCAGAATGAAGACTTGGAGAATATTTAATGGAAGAGTTTCACGTGGTTCATCATAAGCTTCGCTTAACTGGATCATTAGAGACTGTCAGGAGAGGAGAAAGAAGGGGCCTGGGTGATCAATTTCTTATGATGCTTCCCCAAATCTAAAACACAAACAAAAAGCAATGAAACAAATCAGAAATGGAAAAGGAAGAAAAGGATTGGTGTAATACAAAAGGAAAGTATTCATCCAACCAATCTGTTTTGGAGTTTTTATATGCAGGCTTGTATGCATGGAAGTTTATCAGATGATCCCATTCTCTTGTACTAAGTGCACTGGTCTTGTTCCTTTCTCAATTACTTTTGAATGGCATTTTTTGTTTAAGTCAGAAGTTTTGGTACAAAATATTAATTAATGCATTAAACTCTCTTAAGAACATTATTTTTTCTCTTTGTGTCAGTTTCTCCTAATGCAGAAATATCCAGGAGATCTGATACATTACTTGGACCTGCCTGTGCAGTAATGACTTTGGGATATTATCAAGTTAATCAGTAGAATTCATTTGACTTTGTACTTAGGCTTTCATGAAACCTCACCTTCAATTATTAATTCTACTTAGAATAAATAGCACATCCACCCCGTGCCCTTTGGCCTGGCATATACCCCAATCCCTGCACATGAGGTAGCAACTTTATCATGCTTGGCTTCTTTATTTAACTGGAAAAAGTATCTTAGTGCATACAGTTATTTTATATTTCATGTTGTTTGGTAATTTCATAAAAAAAATAAAATGAAACGTGTGCATACTGGAGGTCTTACCCAAGGTCACAAGCTATTTGAGGGAGAATTTGGGTTAGAAATTAGCCCTTTGGGACATCTATCCTCTGCTCTTTCTGCCCTACTGAAGGAAAATGGGCTAACTACTCAGCCCTCAGCCCAGAAATTAGACTCTTTCTAGTCAAACGTTGACAACCTCTCTCTCACAGGCTTCAGCAGTGAAGAATAAGATGAATGGGGCCAGGCAAGGTGGCTCACACCTATAATCCTAGCATTCTGGTAGGCTGAGGCAGATGGATAGCCTGAGCTCATGGGTTTGAGACCAGCCTGAGCAAGAGCAAGACCTCATCTCTAGAAATAGCTGGGCGTGGTGGCGGGCACCTGTAGTCCCACATACTCAGGAGGCTAAAACAAGAGAATTGTTTGAGCCCAAGAGTTTGAGGTTGCTGGGAGCTATGATGCTATAGCACTCTACTGAGGGCAACAAAGTAAGACTCTGTCTCTAAAAAATAGAAAAAAAATAGGATGAACTAATTAATAAAAAACAACACAAGCATTTAAAAATTACTCATAGCTAATTATGAGGGCTGACAATTAAGTTCCTGAATTTGCCACCTTGCACTCACATTGGCAGCATTGCACTGATAGCTTGGTAAGGTTTCCTAACCTTGGTATTTCGGTGTCTCACAGCTGTGTGCATGCTGACATGTGGCTTTGTCTTGCTGAGTGGCATTCATTACTGTTTTTGCCTGTTTTCATGTGCTGTCATGAGAATATCAAAGCTTGAATAGAGCAACAAACAAACATTAAATTTCTTGTTAAACTTGGCAAGAGTGACAGTGAAATCATGGAAGGGAATGTTAGTCCAAGCTTCTGGGAGTAATGCCATGAAGAAAACGGCAGTGTATAAATGGATTAAACTTTCTTCTGAGGTAAGAGAAAGCATCACTGATAAAGAGAGGGCAGGGTGGCTAGTACAGGGAAGAACTGATGAAAACATTACAAAAATTCTTTGAATTGTGCATCAAAATTGCCAGCTGACTGTGAGTAGCATAGCAGATCAAGTAAACACCTATAGAGAAACAGAAAAATCTTTTTTTTTTTTTTTTGACAGAGTCTCACTTTGTTGCCCTTGGTAGAGTGCTGTGGTGTCACAGCTCACAACAACCTCAAACTCTTGGGCTTAAGTGATTCTCTTGCCTCAGGCTCCCAAGTAGCTGGGACTACAGGCCCCCGCCACAATGCCCAGCTATTTTTTGTTGCAGTTTTCATTGTTGTTTAGATGGCCCAGGCAGAGTCAAACCAGCTACCCTTGTTGTATGCGGCTGGCTCTATAACCACCATGCTTCGGGGGCCGAGCCAGAAACAGGAAAATCTTAACTGAAAATCTTGGCATGAGAAAGGTGTGTGCAAAAAATGGTCCTGAAGGAGCTTACCAATGAACAAAAGCAAAGGAGAATCAAAGTTTGCCAAGACCTTTTGAAGATGCAAGATGATGTTTGGGCTGTGTTGTCACTGGTGATGAAATATGGTGTACCAATATGATCCTAAAACAAAGCATCAAAATGCTCAGTGAAAGTCAACCAATTCTCTATGACCAAAAAGGTTCTATCAGTCAAATCAAGAGTCAAAACGATGTTGCTCACCTTTTTTGATATCAAAGGGATTGTTCATTATGAATTTGTACCATGGACAAATGGGTCACCAAGTTTACCATTTGGAAGTGCTGAAAAAGCTGCATGAAAAAATTAGGCAAAACCCGACCTGAACTTTTCAACAACAACTCATGGCTCTTACATCATGACAATGCACCAGCCCACACAGCACTGTCTATGAGAGAGTTTTTAGCCACGAAACAAATAACTGTATTGGAACACCTTCCCTACTCATCTGACCTGGTCCCCAATGCCTTTTTTTACTTTACCCAAAGAGAAAGGAAATATTGAAAGGAAGAAATTTTTATGACATTCCAGACATTGAGGGTCTGTCCTGATGGCTCTTCTGGAAGAGTTCAAAAATTGCTTTGAAGGGTATCCTAGGCACTAATGTTGGTGCATAGCTCCCCAAGAGGAGTACATTGAAGGTGACCCAAGTGATACTTAGCAGTGAGGTATGAAGCACTTTTTCTAAGGTGATTTTGTGAACTTACTTATCAGTCCTTGTATATTACCTTGATAAATTACATCACCTTTGCCCTCATTAATTCCTATAGTCAAACCAGAGAGAAAAAGTTCAGTTTACCTTCAGTTTCCACTCATTTACCAGAAAACTAGTCTTCATAAATATGCACACATCAAGATTTTCAGTGCAGGCAAGTTTGAACATTTTCTTGTTCTTCAACTTATTTCTTGATTTTTTTCTCCTGGCTCTTTTTCTTTCTTTTTTGAATAAATTGTTTGAAAACTAGTAATTCAAATTTCCCTGGGCACCATATCAATGCTTCTAGTCTATTTCTTTTGCTCTATTACTTACATATATATGTCAGTCTATTCCTTTACAAACCCTTTCTTATTTTCCACTTACATCTTTGTTGTTTGAGAATTATCAGAACTACTTGCCTTGAAAATCACAGGTGCTGGCTCGGCGCCTGTGGCTCAATGGGCTAAGGCGCCAGCCACGTACACCTGAGCTGGTGGGTTCGAATCCAGCCCGGGCCCACTAAACAACAGTGATGGCTGCAACCAAAAAATGGCCAGGTGCTGTGGCGGGTGCCTGTAGTCCCAGCTACTTGGGAGGCAGATGCAGGAGACTCACTTGAGCCTAGGAACTGGAGGTTACTGTGAGCTGTGATGCCACAGCACTCTCTCCAGGGTGACAGCTTGAGGCTCTGTCTCAAAAAAAAAAAAAAAAAAAAAAAAAAAAAAGACAGAAAATGCACAGGTGCATTGGAATTTTTTCACAAAATTTCAAGTTTTTTGTTAAGGTAACCACCTGGACAGTTCAGTTCAGAGGAGCTTTTTATTCCATTATAACCATGAGATGAAGAGTCTAGTGTGAGAGCCCTCCTGAAAGGACTTTAGTGAGAATAAGATGGAGTCTGTCAGGCAAAGGCAGACATGGCACAGCTGGTCTGGTTGGTTTAGGTCCTGCCTGACTTTCACTTCTTGTCTCCCATTCTTACTGTTTTGTAAATTAGCTCCCACCCTAAAGATGCCTATCTTGAATAGTTTAGGTGGATTGATTTAGGAGAGTAACTTTTAAATTTAGAATGCTGTTAATTGTTTATGAGTCATGGGTTCAGCTGATTATTATTTAAGATAAGGGTTAACATGGTCTTCACTTTGAACTCAAACATATAGAACTATAATGTTAGAAATGGAAGATCAGAATAGTCTTGAAGAGGTTACTCTCACTGTCCTCCAGAATCCTGGCCCTCTGACAAATAAAGTTTGGTGGAACTCTCCCCATCTCTGCATATTGGCTAATGGACTCTCTTCATCTGGTAGTGCACAAACAAACTACAAAACCTTAGAAGGTTTGTGTGTTGGTTTCCAAGGGCTGCCATATCATAAACGAGATTGCTTAAGTGGCAGGTATTTTATGGAGTCACCGTTCTGCAGGCTGGAAATCTGAAAGCAAGGTATTTGCAGTCCCTTGAATCCTCTGAAGGCTCTAAGGAAGAATTCTTCCTTGCTTCTGGCAATTACTGGCGATCCGTGGTGCCTTTGGCTTGTGGCTACATCACTCTAACCTCCGCCCTCACCTCTGTTGTCATGTGGCCTTCTTCCTTCCATGTGTCTCTGCATTTCCTTTTTAATCATAGCTCACTGCAACCTCAAACTCCTGGTTCAAGCAGTATCTTCTTTCCCCAGTCTCCCAAGTAGCTGGGACTACAAGCACATGCCACCACACTCGGCTAATATGTATATTTGGAAAGATAGGTGTCTTGTTTTGTTGCCCAGGCTGGCCTTGAACCCCTGGCCTCAAGCAATCCTTCCACCTTAGCCTCTCAAAGTGCCAAGATTATAGGCGTAAGCCACCACACCCAGCCTGCATTTCTGCATCCAAATCTTTCTTTCCTTTCTCTTGGAAAGACATCAGTCACTGGATCTAGGCTCACCCTAATCCAGTATGACCTTGTCTTAACCAATTGTATCTGTACAGACCTTATTTGCAAATAAGATCACCTTCTTTTGGGGGGGGCAGAGTCTCACTTTGTCACCCTTGGTACAGTGTCATGGCATCACAGCACACAGCAACTTCAGACTCTTGGGTTCAAGTGATTCTCTTGCCTCAGCCTCCCGAGTAGCTGGGACTACAGGCACTTGCCCACAACACTGGGCTATTTTTAGAGACGGGGTCTCACTTGCTGAGGCTGGTCTTGAAGTCCTGAGCTTAATACCTTAAGGATTACAGGCATGAGCCGCCATGCCCAGCCAAACAATGTCACCTTCTGAGTTCCTGAATGGAAATGCATTTTGGAGGTACTCAATTCAAACCAGCACTGTTTGCTTCTTCCATTCCATCCCGCAATCCTCCTGAGGCCTCTCAAATTCACAGGTTCCCACATGTCCATTCAAAATCTTTTAAGAAAGGAACCCATCCATTCCAAAAGCAAAGCTGCACGGAGTGTAAGAGGTCACACAAGTCGGACTGGGTAACACCTGCACCTGTTCCCAGCTTTGGAAGTTTGCACAAGTAACATAATTTCCCTGGGTCTCTGAAGCAAGTTGCAGTAACATCTATCATACAGTAGCCATGAGAATCTAATGAGATTGTAGAGCCAAATATCTTATGTGCAGCACATGGTGGGTGCTCAGAAACTTTTAACACCTTGTATTCATCCTAGAATTGATGACCAGGTGGTGTACTGGAAGAAGCAGAGACAAGAGCCCTTCAGGTACTCCTAAGAATATATCCCTATTGTGTCTAATACATGTTCTGGAAAGAGAAAAGAGTGTTCACAGCATCCCTGGGAAAATTTATAGGATGTTTGTCACTTTTTTTGAAAAATGTAGTTAGGGTAAACAAACTGAACTCCCTGAAGATGCTTATTACATTGCTACATTGCACTTTTATATGGTACATGGTACCTAACATCTGAGAACCTGGAAGCTTTTAATGATCATTAACTCCTTATTCCCTTGGGGTGGGTAGCAAACAGTCATCAAGCCTACTTTATGGCTGAGGAAATTGAGGCACAGGAGATTAAGTGACTGATTTGAGGTCAGAACCAAACTAGTTGCTCCAGGGACCAGCCATGGCCTCTAGAAGATTGGAAAAAAGGTTGGGAGTGCAGTGATTTACCGTGATCATTATTTGTCCCTATCCCATAGAGCCAATGGTAGAGGCCACATGTTTCCAGGAACAGAGACAGAGTGGCTTAGAAGAGAAACTAAAAATAAAGAAATGGCAATGAACAAGATGTGGTATATTCATACAAAGGAATATTATTCAATCATAAAAAAGAATGAAGGATGTGGATGAACCCTGAAAACATTATGCTAAGTGACAGAAGCCAGGCAGAGGACCACGTATTGTCTGATTTCATTTATATGAAACATCTAGAACATGTTAAGTCCACAAAGACAGAAAGCATATTTGTAGTTGCCAGGAGTTGGAGCACTACCAGGAATGGGGTTCCTCTTGGGGTGATTAAAGTGGTCTGGAACTTGATAGACATAATGGTTGTACAACATCCTGAACATTCTAAGTAGCATTGAATTGTACGCTTTACTTTATTTATTTATTTATTTTTTATTGTTGAATCATAGCTGAGTACATTAGTGCAATCAAGGGGCACAATGTGCTGGTTTCATATACAATCTGAAACATTTTCATCAAACCGTTTGACATAGCCATCATGTCATTTTCTTAGTTATTGTATGAAGACATTGGTATTCTGCATTTAGTAAGTTTTGTCTGAACCCGTCTAAGATGAACCATAGGTGTTGCCCCACCATTTACCCTACCTCCACCCATCCTCTCCCCTTCCCTCCCTCTCCACTTTCCTCATATTCTTATGCTATAGTTGGGTTATAGCCTTCATATGAAAGCTATAAATTAGCTTCATAGTAGGGTTGAGTACATTGGATACTTTTTCTTCCATTCTTGAGATACTTTGCTAAGAAGAATATGTTCCAGCTCCATCCATGTAAACATGAAAGAGGTAAAGTCTCCATTGTGTAGTATTCCATGGTGTACATGTACCACAATTTATTAATCCATTCATGGGTCAATGGGCACTTGGGCTTCTTCCATGACTTAGCAATTATGAATTGGGCTGCAATGAACATTCTGGTACAGATGTCTTTGTTATAATGTGATTTTTGGTTTTCTGGGTATATACCTAGTAAAGGAATTATAGGATCGAATGGCAGGTCAATTTTTAGATCTCTAAGTACTCTCCCTACATCCTTCCAAAAGGAACGTATTAGTGTGCATTCCCACCAGCAGTGTAGAAGTGTTCCCTTTTCTCCAGATCCATGCCAACATCTCTCATTTTGGGATTTTGTTATATGGGCTAATCTTACTGGAGTTAGGTGATATCTCAAAGCAGTTTTGATTTGCATTTCTCTGATGATTAAGGATGGTGAGCATTTTTTCATATGTCTGTAGGCCGTGCGCCTGTCTTCTTTAGAGAAGTTTCTCTTCAAGTCCTTTGCCCATCCTGTGATGGGATCACTTGTTCTTTTCTTGCTAATACGTTTGAGTTCTCTGTGGATTCTGGTTATTAAACCTTTGTCGGAGGCATAACCTGCAAATATTTCCTCCCATTCTGAGGGCTGTCTGCTTGCTATACTTACTATGTTCTTGGCTGTACAGAAGCGTTAAACTTAAGACATGAAACTATAAAAATTCTAGAAGAAAGTGCAGGGAAAACTCTTGAAGGGGAATCAGCTTGGGTGAATATTTTATGAGGAGGACTCCCCAGGCAATTGAAGCAGTATCAAAGATACACTACTGGGACCTGATCAAGTGATCTGACTTTTAAAAGTAAACATAGAGAAAAGAAGACTGGGGCGAGGCCTGTGGCTCAGCGAGTAGGGCGCCAGCCCCATATACCAAGGGTGGCAGGTTCAAACCTGGCCCTGGCCAAACTGCAAAACAGAAAAATAGCTGAGCATTGGCGCCTGTGGTCCCAGCTACTCAGGAGGCTGAGGCCAGAGAATCGCGTAAGCCTAAGAGCTGGAGGTTGCTGTGAGCTGAGTGGCACTCTACCGAGGGCCATAGAGTGAGATTCTGTCTCAAAAAAAATAAATAAATAAAATAAATAAAAATAAAAATAAAAGAAGACTGGAACAAAATACAACCATAAAGAATTTATGCATTTGTATTGTTAAAAGTTTTGCAATGAACATGTATTACCTTCATAATTAGTAAAAGCAAAAACCTTGCTTATTGTAAAAATTAGTGTTAAGAGAATTTTGTTGGAAAAAAACCCAAGTGACTGAAGACTAATACAATAATGGGAGAAGGACCCAGACAGACAGCAAAGCAAGGGTCTCAGCCACGCAGCCCCCAGGGCCAGGCAGGTAAGGTTCACGTGTGAAGGGGACTGAGTTGTCTCTGAAGAACTAGAGAGTACCCTCCACTGAGTGGCACACCGTCCCTAGCAGGAACCCATGTCCAGTGTGCCAGAAATTTTGAAATTTTAGTTCATAGTAGACATCTGGAGTTTTATGTAAAATTTGTTATTTTTAAATGTTAGCAACTGATTCAAATATTTTTAAAGTAGCCCAAATAAAGCACATTTAGGGGTCATGTTCAAACCATAGGCTGTTTTTTAGCTCCCCCGTTTACAGTCTGTACTCATAATCATCTCAGTAAGTTTTGCTGATTTTTTTGCGAAAATGTAACAGATGTTCATCTTTAAAAGTCTTAAGAGAAAAAGTGTAACAGCTACGCGTAGAGAATTAGTACCATTTCAAATGGTATTAAAGGTATCTGTATAAGCTAATCCTTTTTCCAGAATACTTGCAGAGTACTCGGAATCTAAAGAAAACAAAGGCTCGGGTTGCATGAAAATAGTGAGATTTGAAGATTCAGGTCTATGTCACAGGACTGATGCCCCTATCCAATCAGCTATTCATTCAAAAACATTCAGTTCATTTTGTCTGTATAAATCTTAGCTCCAATGTAATTATGGTTATAGGAGGGAAAGTATGTGCCACTTTCCATGTGTTACTGTTCCACAATCCACGTCACTTTGCACAATGCACGTCACAGGAGGTTATTGAGTAGAAGTAACTAATTATATAGGATAGTAAATGGACCATATATTTCACTCAGGTGCTTTGGCTGCCTGATTAGAATTGAACTTAGATTTGCTTACTGTCAGAGAACTTATAGGTAGTGTCCAGCTCCAGAAAATAACAAAAGTAGGGCCTAAAAACTCAGGTGGTCCAATGATCCATGGACATCTCTTGGGTTGCTGACTTTTATCTATTTGTTAAATTTTTGCAGTATCATGGAACTTTTCAAACATTTAATGTCATCTACTCTAGTGGATTAAATAAAGACCAGGAGTGCAGGGTTAATGGTTTAAATGCCTCTTGTGCTTCCATAATTGTGAGTCCAGTGGCTCATCCAAGGCTGATGGCGGCTGACTGACGGGCTCCCTATGACTGAAGATGGTCCTGGTGTTTCTGGTCCCAACTCTCCTGCTCACATGGGGATGTGCTGACTGGTTCTGACTTTACTCTTCACCTGAATCTGATCCTGACATTTTCCTATTGTTAGGGCTACAACTGTGCTTATATGATATATCTTTTTTTTTATTATTAAATCATAATTGTGTACATTGATGCAATCATGGGGCACAATGTATATGATATGTCTTGTATCATTGTATATGATATGTCTTAATATTTCTATGTCCATATGGAAGGGAATTCTATAGCCTGAAGGAGTCTAAAGGGATATGCCAACTTCACTGCAATATGTGAGTCTTATTTGTATTCTGATTCAAACTCAAATCTGTAAAAACAAAATAAAACATTTAAGAGATAGCTATAAATGTGAGAATTGACTTGCAATTAAAAAAATAAATTGTCAGTTTCTTCTAGGTGTGATTTAATATTGTAGTTATGTTACTTTTTAAGAAATAATTGTGGTTATTTTTGATAAGCACATGTCTTTTTCTTTCTGTTTTTAAACTGAATGGTAATAAGCATTTTCAATTAAATCACAAGGCATTTCAGTGGACATATCATCATCATAGCAGTCATCATAACACTACATTATACATGAATTAACATATGGTTGACACTTCACAGTTTTCAAAGGATTTCACACATATCATCATAGAAATACAATAAACGTCATTCTGTTTGTTCACAAAAGTATTTCTTTTTTTAGAGATAGAGTCTCACTCTGTTGCCCTGGGTAAAGTTCTGTGGTGTGATAGCTCATAGCAACCTTAAACTCCTGGGCTCAAGCAATCCACCTGCCTCAGCCTCCCGAACAGTTCAGACTACAGGTGCCTGCCACAATGTCTGGCTATCACAAGAGTATTTTTAACATGTTTATAAAACTTTCACTTTGGGGATAGTCCCTTAACTTTATTTGCACTAAATTTCGAAGCATAAGAGGGTCCATACAATTAAGTTACGTTGTACCTACGAAGAGGTTACATTGTTTGCATTTGTGAGGTAAAGTCTGAGTTGCATTTGAGTCTTCCACTTAGGTAGTGTGCCTTATACCATTAGGTGGGAATTTATCAATCGCCCCTACTTGAATTTAATTGTGTTTTCTCTTGTGTGAGCCTGTAGTTGCTGGTCTACTAGTTTGAACCGAGTATGGAGTACGTGGGATCCTTGCTTTTCCATTCTTGAGATACTTTACTTGGGAGAATGTTCTCCAAATCCATCCAGGTAAATACAAAGTTGCAAAGTCTCCATCTTCTTTTTTTTTTTTTTTTTTTGGTTCTCCCTTCTTTTTTTTTTTTTATTGTTGGGGATTCATTGAGGGTACAAGAAGCAAAGTCTCCATCTTTTTAAAGAAAGAATGGTTATTGTTTGAAATAAATGCTGAACTGTTTATGGATGAAATGACATGTCTTAGATTTGCTTCAAAATAATAACGGAAGAAGGGAAATAAATGGAGGTACAGATGAAACATGTTGGCCAATTGGCCACAGGTTGATAATTGGTGAAATTTAGTGATGGGTATAAGGGACTCATTCTATTGTCTACTTTTATATATGCTTGAAATTTTCCTGAATAAGAAGTTAAATTTTTTCTATATCCATACCTTTTCTTGAACTTTGTCATGTTACAACTAGTCCATATGACTTCCTTACTTTCCTGTATGGGAAATAGTTCGAAGAATATCCTAGTAGACCCACAGATATTTGAGAACATTAGGTTTCAGTTTCCAAAATAATAAGATACCATACCTGAATATTTCCATGATCACTCGGGTGCAGTCGAAAGTGAACCTCTTGTAAAGTGGTTGGTTGACTCTTGCTACTAAATTTGAACACCTCTGAAATGATTAATTCAGCAAATACAGTTTTAGGAAATCCTGAGTTTTCTGTTCCTATAGCTGGAAATGAAATGGATTTTAAAGACAAGCTCTCGGTGATCTCCAAACATTCTCTGATTATGTTTTCCATGATGATATAAGCACAATGCTGCAACAAAAAGGATACGAATTACCAACTTTGGGACCTCTGCCTACTCCTTTTTGCTCTCAACAGAGATTAATGGCAATCAGAAAAGGTAAGAAAAATACAGGAGAAGAAGGGGGAAACGAAAAAAATGTGAAAGCCCCTCTACAAATGACTTAAACTTGCTCAGTGATGAAGGAAAGAAGCAAAGCCACTGCTGATCTCTCCATTTTTCATGCCCTCATCTGACTTTCCTCACAAAGAAAAGGTAACCCTTCCCTGAGGCCCTTACTTACTGAGTGCAATAACTAACTCGTATTATTAACCAGTCCTCAGGAGAAGTTAGCTACAGCCGAAGGAAATGGCCACAATCAGGGCACCTGCCAAACATATGACCTCATTATGGAAGAGAAACCAAACAGGTCCCATCTATACCATACTGCAAGGAGAGTTTAAAGAGCAGGCAAATTTCCTGAAGAATTTAAAACCTGGCCCAACCTTTTGTGAAGATGTGTTGTTACTTCTCCACTCTGGAGCCACGACGTGAAGCACGCGGTGGCAGTGCAGATTGCAGCCACTGGTTTGGAGAACTGTGCCCACTCTGACGGCTGCCCCTTGTGCAGCTGTGTCCAATTCCTTCTGGAGCTCTGGCCCAGCCTTGTCCAAGAGGGCCTTAGAAAGGGGCCCTCTTTCAAGTGCAAGATCCGAGGAAACAGAGTTGACAATAACATCGGTCTTAAAGAGAAAAGCAAAAATTTGTTTCAAATTCTAACAAAAAGCATTTGTCAGTGATCACTGTGCTATGGGGCACAATGGGAGGCCATTAAGATAATTAAGGTTTCAGGGATGAAATTACTACCCCAGACAAAGTATTACTGAATAGCTATTTAAGTGGCATCCCAGGACAAAAGAGAACTGTCAAAAGCAACATATGAGGGGTACGGGTCACTGGAGGGGTCCAGAAGAAGCCCCCTTAGGTAGCTAGTGAAGACGTCACAGGTGACATGGCTCTGAGAAGCGGGAGTGGTGGCAGCAGGAAGAGAGAGACTGGGAACAGCATGAACATAAGCACAGGGTGCTCTGAGTAGAGGAATGTGATCTCATACAGAGCTTCTGCAGCAAAGTGGTGGGAGCCAGACTGGGAATGTAACAGTGTGGGTGGGCTGCACAAGGCCCACCTCCCAGCTCCAGAGCCGAGCCACCTGGACTCCCCACAGACTGTGAGCAGACATGGAAGCTGTTTCAACAGCCAGTGAATACGAGCAGATTAATCAGAAGAGATTAGAGATAAGAGAAGAGAGAGAGGGCCTGTAACCAAGTGATTTCCAGAGTGGAGCGGCCCTGCCTGGGTTACTGAGGACCTGTGCATAGCATTTACTGTGGTCGTGGAAGCTCCTCATCTATGGGAGCAAAGGGAGTAGAAAGAGCATCTTAACATTCAGTGTCAGTACTGACTCCGGGTCAAAAGAGAGTTCTGCTCATTTATCTGGTTATGAAAATGACAAGCAAATTTATTTTTAATAGTTTTGAAATAATGCAATGGTTAAGAGGCTGAACAAATTCCAATCCTGGCTCTACCATTTGTTAGCTGTGGGACTTAAGCAAATGGTTTAGCTTCTTTAAACCTCATTCTCTCTTCTATGAAGTGAGAATGATAATCATCCTAGCATCTACCTCATGGCATTGAATGAGAAAATGCACGTCAAACACTTAGCACGGTGCCTGGCACGGGACAACCACCAGCTGTGGTTCTTATATTGGTCAATGAAGCTTATTGTAAGAAGAAATCCTATTTTTTAATCTTCCAGTTCAGTATCTTCAATTAAAACAAAAACTATTTTAAACAAAGAAGCAACTTGAACAGGGAAGGAGACAGTTCACACAATAGAAGAAAATATTTGAAAATCATGTAACTGATAAGGGACCCATATCCAAACAACATAAAACACTTAAAACTCAATAATAACGAAAGAAATAACCCAATTTTAAAGTGGGAAAGGTTCTAAATGGGCATTTCTCCAAAGGACATTAGCCAAAAAGCACAAGAAAAGATGTTCAACATCATTAGTAATTATGGCAATGCATTATTAAAACCACAGTGAGATAGATACCACTTCACACTCAACTTGGATGGCTATAATCAGTAAGAAAGATAATAGTAAGTGTTGATCTAACACACACTCATAAGAGAAAAACTCGAATCATTTCAAGGTGGGGAGCAGGGGAATGAGGGAGCAGGGAGAGGGGAAGACAGAGGAGGATGGGAGTTACCATATATGGCACACCTCTTGGGGGCAGGACACAATTATAAGTGGGAGTTTACCTGACAAATGCAATCAGTATAACCTAATTCTTTGTACCCTCAATGAATCCCAAACAATAAATAAATTGCTTTAAAAAAATACCTAAAAAAAAATAAGCATTGACAAGAAAGTGGAGGAATTGGAACCACCAACATTGCTGACGGGAACATAAAATGCTGCAGCCACTTTGGGAAAAAGTCTACCAGTTTCTCAAATGGTCAAACATAGAGTTGACCATTACAATGTGACCCAGCCATTCTACCCAAGTGGACTGAAAATATATGTTCCTACAAATACTTGTACATAAGCACTCCTAGCAGCATTACTCATTAGGGAAAGTGAAAACAATCTATTGTTCAATTGATGAATGGATAACTAAAAAATGGTATATCCATACAATGGACTATTACTTAGCCATAAAAAAGGAATGAGAGCTCCACACCCATAACACAGTGGTTATGGTGCCAGCCATATACACGGAGGCTGGCAGGTTCAAAACTGGTCTGGGTCAGCTAAACAATGAAAACTGCAACAAAAAATAGCTGGAAATTGTGGTGGGCACCTGTAGTCCCAGCTATTTGGGAGGCTGAGGCAAGAGAATCACTTGAGCCCATAGTTGGAGGTTGCTGTGAGCTGCGACACCATAGCACTCCACCAAGGGTGACACAGTAAGACTCTGTGTCAAAAGAAAAAAAAAAAAGAATGAGGTTTTGATACATGCTACAATATGGATGAACCTTGAAAACATTCTGATAAATGAGAGAAGCCAGGCATAGCTGACCACTAACTGTATGATTCCATTTCTATGAAAATTTCAGAATAAGTGAATCTATAGGAATAGAAAATAGATTAGTGGCCTCCTAGGGCTAGGGATGTGGGGTGAGTGGATGGAATGAGGAGTGGCTGTTAATGGGCACAGGGTGTCCTTCTGGAGTCACAAAAATTTTCTAAAATTAGATTGTGGTGATGGTTGCATACATCTGCAAATATACTAAGAACCACTGAATTGTATTGTTCAAGTGGATATGGTATGTAAAGTATGTCTCAATAAAGCTGTTGAAACAAAAAGGAGGATGACTGATCATGACAAACAATATTCAGCTTCTCTCAAGATAGTTGTGCTGTGGGAACATGCTAAAACATTGATATATTTGAGTTAAAACAGGTTCAACTGTGTTACCTTTAATCACATTACATGGGACCATGGATGGATGCTTAAAGATACATTTTCTTTTTCTTTCTTTTTATTGAGACAGAGTCTCACTTTGTCACCCTCAGTAGAGTGCTGTGGCATCACAGCTCACAGCAACCTCCAGCTCTTGGGCTTAGGTGATTCTCTTGCCTCAGCCTCCCGAGTAGCTGGGACTACAGACGCCTGCCACAACACCTAGCTATTTTTTGTTGCAGTTTGGCCAGGGCTGGGTTCGAACCCGCCACCCTCAGTATATGGGGCCGGCGCCTTACTCACTGACCCATAAGCACCACACAAAGATACTTTTTCTTGTAAAACAATTCAAAATAAAACATTTGGCAGGGGTATTAAATCAGTTCATTTCATTTAGTATCAGGGAGTGCTAACCTTTTGGCTTCTCTGGGCCACATTAGAAAAAGAAGAGTTGCCTTGGGCCACACATTAAATACACAAACACTAGCAAAAGCTAATGAGCAATAAAAAGGTCCTTGCATAATTTTCAGGATATTCAACACCATAGATAAGCAAAAAAGTCCTCACATAATAATCCTAAGTATGCAGTGGCCCATTCAGAGTGTCTTTTGTTTATTTAGTTTTTTTTTCAGAGTGTCTTTTAAAATCATCAAGCAGGTCCTACGTTTGCAATCACTAATATAAGAAACATATATATCTCAGTAATAAAATGTCTTTGGTCTTTTTACAGTTTTTTTTTGTTTTGTTTTTTTTGAGACAGAGTCTCACTTTAAGGCCCTCAGTAGAGGGCCATGGCATCATAGCTCACTCTTGGGCTCAAGCGATTCTTTTGCCTCAGCCTCCCAAGTAGCTGGGACTACAGGCACCCACCACAACGCCCAGCTATTTTTAGAGACTGGGTCTCGCTCTTGCTCAGGTTGGTCTCAAACCGTAAGCTCATGCAATCCACCTGCCTCGGCCTCCTGGAGTGTTAGGATTACAGGCGTGAGCCACCTTGCCGGGGCTCTTTGGTTGTTTGAAAAAAATTTTTTTATATTAAAGTAAAAGAAAAGTGAGCAACATAAGTACTGGTATATTTGACCTTGTATTTGAGAAAAAAAACATCAGTATCTGGTTTGCTGGAAGTAGCTGCAACTCTTAGTGAGTAATGAAGGTGCCAAACAGGTATTTTGGTTCTAGTTTCACTTGTAATGTGCTTCATTCTCAAAAATAATTGCAGGAAAATGTAGATGGTGCCACAGCCAGTCTACTTGCTCATGTCTTCTCTGGAATGGCTCCATGTCATAGTCCACAATTTGGCTCAAAATAAAAATCTTTTAATTTAAAAAAATAAAAAAAAATGTAGGTGCTGCCAGAAAGCAATGACATGAAAAGGTGTGTCTGTGAAGCAAGGGATATTAGGGAAGTTAGGACCTATAAAAGACCAGCAAAGAGACATGATCACATTTTTCTTTAAGTTGAAAGTCAGATTGCAGTTGTATGCATTCCATTTGTATCAGGGTCTTACAAATGTAATCAATGTAACCTGGTTCTTTGTACCCTCAAAAAATTCCCAACAATATAAAAAAAAAGAAAAGAAAACTAGCAGGTTATTTAAACTGAAAATGGAGTCACAAATGCACCAAAATATTGATTATTTTCCTAGAAATCTATCAATCTGTCTTCAAATTCTTGTATCTAATCAAAAAGCAAGGCTGCATATTTTTCACTATTCATAGGACTGTGTTTAGCCAACATATCAAAGTGCACAAAATTGTTTGCCTTAATTTGAGCTTGCCATAGTTTCACATTCATTTGAAATGCAGTTATGGTTTGAAACACTGTATTGATAACCTGGCTTTCACCTTGAAGACACATGTTTAACTCATTTAAATGAGCAGTTAAAGCCACTAAAAATGTAACCCAGTTTTCCTCTTCAAGTTCTGGCACAAACTTGGTTTTGGGGTACCAGAAACAACTTGATAATGTGTGGCAAGTCATAAAATCTTTTCAATATTTGGCCTTGACCTAGCCAGCTTACTTCCAAAAAGTAAATGATGTTGCCATAGTCATCATCAGTATTTTTAAGGAATTCCTGGAACTGGAGATGATTCAATACCTTAGGAAATTCAGTCTTGATGATGATTTGCATGACATCATCCATTTTGAAAGCTGTCGCGCATAAATTTTCTTGATGTACTATGCAATGATTCTTCATCAGTGTGAGTTTAGGGCAGCAAGTGTCCTAATAACAATTTCATAAGTCCCTCTCTTTTGCTTACCAATGCCATGGCACCATCTGTAACTATGCCAGATGTAGTGACAATGGACAAAGAAAATCACTTCAACATATTTTTTACTGCTTAATATAAATCGCTTGGTTTAGCTGTGTCTTTTAATTGCACTAAAGAAGCCATTTCTTCAGTGACTTTATATTCATCATCAATATGACAAATTTGTAGCATTAATGCTATAAATTTAATTCAAAGCATAAAATTTAAAATTAGCAGCTATACTCTCCAAATTTCTTTTGATAGATTTTTCCAGTTTCTTCAATTCACCTGGCTATACTAGTGAGGCAAACTGATTTTAGAAATATTCTCCCTTTTTTTCAGGGCAAATTATATTTGCCATACTTTCCATGCTTAATAAGCTAACCATTGGTTAATCGTTTTTATTTTTATTTTTATTTTTTTGCTATTAAATATGCCACTAGAGAACTAGCTTTTACTATGGAATGCATCTGAATTGTTACTTTAAAAAAATTTTGGTGAGAAGACAGACTTTTTTTCAGTTCTGTTATTTTGTCCTTACGACGCAATCCTTCATACATGTTGAATTTGGCAGCATGTTTTTGCATATAACGCCTTTTCAAATTATAGTCTTTGAAAACTTGGACAAATTCCTTACAAATGAAGCAAAGTGCCTCACTATTTGCCTTGATAAAAAAGTAG
The DNA here is from genome assembly GCA_963574655.1 of Perodicticus potto. Classification (NCBI taxonomy): domain Eukaryota; kingdom Metazoa; phylum Chordata; class Mammalia; order Primates; family Lorisidae; genus Perodicticus; species Perodicticus potto. The sequence goes on from CAUYRH010080745.1 coordinate 18,277, forward strand.
TCATCTGTCCACTTTTCATCGAACAATCTTCTTTCATCCATAATTTTTCTTTTTGTGAGATCTGTTTTCTTTCTTTCTTTTTTTGTTTCATATACAATCTGAAATATTTTCATCAAATTGTTTAAAATAGCCTTCATGGTATTTTCTTTGTTATTGTATGAAAACATTTGTATTCTGCATTTAGTAAGTTTCACCTGTACCCTTCTAAGATGCACTGTAGGTGTGGCCCCACCAATTGCTCTCCCTCCACCCATCCTCCCCCCTTCCCTCTCGTACCCTCCCTTGCCCCTTTCCCCATATTTATTATTATTATTATTATTATTGAATCATAGCTGAGTATATTAGTGCAATCAAGAGGTACAATGTGCTGGTTTCATATACAATCTGAAATATTTTCATCAAACTGTTTAACATAGCCTTCATGGCATTTTCTTAGTTATTGTATGAAGACATTTCTATTCTGCATTTATTAAGTTTCACCTGTACCCTTCTAAGATGCACCGTAGGTGTGGTTCCCACCAATTACCCTCCCTCCCCCATCATCCCCCTTCTTCTCCTCTCCCTTGCCCCTTTCCCCATATTCTTGTGCTATAATTGGGTTATAGCCTTCATATGAAAGCTATAAATTAGCTTCATAGTAGGGCTGAGTACATTGGATACTTTTTCTTCCATTCTTGAGATACTTTGATAAGAAGAATATGTTCCAGCTCCATCCATGTAGACATGAAAGAAGTAAAGTCTCCATCTTTCTTTAAGGCTGCATAGTATTCCATGGTATACATGTACCACAATTTATTAATCCATTCGTGGGTTGATGGGCAATTGGGCTTCTTCCATGACTTAGCAATTATGAATTGGGCTGCAAAGAACATTCTGGTACAGATG
>CAUYRH010080753.1:0-30457 GCA_963574655.1 Perodicticus potto
TGTCACCCTGGATAGAGTGCTGTGGCATCACAGCTCACAGCAACCTCCAATTCCTGGGCTCAAGTAAGTCTCCTGCCTCCGCCTCCCAAGTAGCTGGGACTATAGGCGCCTGCCACAACGCCCAGCCATTTTTTGGTTGCAGCCATCATTGTTGTTGGGTGGGCCCAGGCTGGATTCAAACCTGCCAGCTCAGGTGTCCGTGGTTGGCACCTTAGCTGCTTGAGCCACAGGCACTAAGCCCCCAGCCATTTTTTTTGTTGTAGTGGTCAATGTTGTTTGGCAGGCCCAGGCCGGGTTCCAGCCTGCCAGCCCCACTGCATGTGGTTGGCGCCCTAGCCACTGAGCTACAGGTGCAGAGCCTCTAGTAACAATTAAAATGGGAGAGAGAAATTAGAAGAAAATGCACCAAAATATGAACAGTGATTATTTACGAATGTTGAGATTATGGGTGATTTCCATTTTTTCCTTAATGCTTTTCTGTCAGAATAAAACGGAATGTTTTTATTTTATCAGAATAAAACTGAATGTTAACCAGTGCTTCTGTGGCCACACTGGGCCATCAGGAGCAGGTGCTTGCTGGCTCTGCAGGGCTCCAGCACCCTCAACTCAGTACCAGCTCCTGCCTCAGAGCCCAGCCCCCACGTGTCTCCCCACACAGTTTCCTGCAATCCTCTCCCTGCCACTGCTCTCAGTGGAAATAACAGTGTGGCCCAGTGACTCAACTCAGCCATCCCTGTCCACTCTGGGAATCTGGGCGAAGGGTCCCCAAAACTTCCCCCAGGATCCTCAGCTCAAGGACCCAGAAATACCTCAGCCTGGTCCTGCCCGCAGAGAGCTCCTGACACTGGGGTGGGGCGTAAGGAAGACAGAAAAGACAGGATCCAGCCCTGCCAGGGCCCGAGGGTAGCTGTGTTCTCCACCGCACATCCTGCTGCAGCTCTGGCCTGTTCCCTTCTCCTTTTTCAGGCCTCCTGCAGTGACCCCAGGCTCCAGGGCCATCCCTGGCCAACTCACCCTCCTCCACACCCGTGACGATAGAGGCAAAGTTGTCATCTAGCAGAATCATGTCCGCTGCCTGCTTAGAGACATCAGAGCCAGCGATGCCCATGGCCACCCCGATGTCAGCCTTCTTAAGAGCGGGGGAGTCATTCACACCATCCCCGGTCACAGCCACAATCGCACCCTGGAGGGAAAGAGGGTGAGGATGACACCCAGAGGACAAGCCCCAACCCCTCCTCCCTCAGACCCAGGAGTCCGGATCCCCCAGCCCCTCCTCCCTCAGATGTGAGACGTCCTTCCTTAGTTAGGACCCAGGAGTTGAAAGCCTGGTGCCCTCACTCTGCTGGAGCCCAGCCCATGCCCACCTGTCGCTGGCAGCCTTCCACAATGATGAGCTTCTGCTGGGGGGATGTGCGGGCAAAGACAATCTCAGTGTGATTCTGCAGGATCTCATCAATTTGCTCAGTGGTGAAGTCCTTGAGGTCTGTGCCATGGATCACACATGCCTTGGCGTCACTGGGAAGAGCAGAGAGGGCAGTCGGCGGAGGTCAGGGTGTGCGAGGAGTGGCACAGTGATGACTGATGGACAGAGAGACAGATGGGCCAGGCCTTGGGGCAGTGGGTTTAGAGGAGCTTAGATGTATGGACAGACAGGGAAGGAGACACACAGAGATGGGTATGAGGATAGGAAAGCTGAGGATGTCAGAAAAACAAAACAGAGAAGGGAAAGAAAGATAAAGATAGATAGGAAAAGAGAGAGAGACACAGAGAAACATGGGATTTCACTGAATCCTCTAAGATAGAAATTATTAGTGGCCCAGTTTAGAGATAGGAAAACTGAGGCTCCAGGATACAAAATGACTTGCCCAAGGTACATAGCTTATGGCTAAGCCCTGCGGCTGCAACACAGGCTGCCTATCCCACACATGGAGGAGGATCAGAAGCCAGAGCCTGAGTGCACAGAGGGGCCCCAGGAAGGGGATGGACAGTATGCAGGGAGGCTGGCCAGAGCTGGCCAGAGGCCAGATGGAGGCAGGCCTCCTGTGTGAGGCCCACAAAGGATCCATGGATCTGTGGATCACAGGGCTTGGGCAGGGTGGGTGGCTCACCGGGGGTTGACCTGGCTGACAGGGATGTTAAGGCGAGCCGCAATGTCCTCCACGGTCTCGTTGCCCTCAGAGATGATGCCCACACCCTTGGCAATGGCCTTGGCTGTGATGGGGTGATCACCCGTGACCATGATGACCTGTGGGCATGGTCTTTTAGGGACAGTGCACCATCTTCCTGTGGCCCTCGCCCTGCCTCCCTGCCACCCCAGGCCACACCTTGATGCCTGCACTGCGGCACTTGCCCACGGCATCAGGGACGGCTGCCCGAGGAGGGTCGATCATGGACATGAGGCCCACGAAGCAGAGGTTGTCTGTGGTGAAGTTCACGTCATCACAGTCGAAGGCAAAGCCCTTGGGGAACTGCTCCTCAGGCAGGTAGTAATGGCAGAAGCCTGCAGGCAGAGACGGGACAGGGTGTGAGGGCTCTGCCACCGCTCTGGCTTCCGGATGTACATCTCCAGCGTTCCATCTCCCCAGTCAGCTAGTCAATCAACATCCCACTTCACTTCCTAACGATGCCTTCCCCTCTCATTCATTCATTCATTCAAAGTGTGCGTGGGGAGGCCCAATTCTGAGTCAGGCTCTAGACACCACTCGTTGCCCTCCAGAAGCCGCCAGAGACAGCACGGATTTGGCCCCTGTTACCCTATCATGCCAGCCATGCGTACCCAGCACACGCTCGCCCAGGCCGCCGAGCTCAAGGTAGGCGTTCTGGAAGGCCTCCTTCATCTCCTCGTCCAGTGGCTGCTCCTTGCCCTGCAGCAGGATGGTCGAGCAGCGGTCCAGAATGCGTTCAGGGGCGCCCTTCATCACCAGCAGGTATCGGTTGTCATTAGGGTCCTCGGTCTCATGGATAGAGAGCTGCAGACAGAGTCGAGGGTGGTCATGTCTGAGCCGCAAAGATGCCTGGAGACCACCTGTGCCCAGCTGGGGGAGGGCAATGTCCTGCCTCCACCCTCAGGTATAGGTGCCAGAGTGACCCAGAGGGTGCTACCCAAGAGAGATCCATGTGTTTCTCAGACTCTCTCTTAGAGATCTCTGCCTACCCTTTCCCCTTTCTGTCTGTCTCACAGATATTTCTGTCCCTCTGTATACCCGGTAGAAATCACATGCCTCTCTCTCTTGGCTCTGCCTTGCTCTCTCCAACCTATCATCAGCCTCAGAAACACACCCAGAATCTGGCCTCTTCTCCCTACTCCTTGCCCCCAGCCAGCCACTGTTATCTGTCACTCAGTACCTCATGACAACCCCCACAATGAGCTCCACAGCCTACAGCACCTCCTTTCTATGGCAGCTAGGAAGAGCCTTTAAAAATGCCTGTAATCCCAATACTCCTGGAGGCAAAGGAGGATGGATTGCCTGAGCTCAGGAGTTCGAGACCAGGAGTTTGAGACCAGCCTAAGCAAGAGCAAGACTCTGCCTCTAAAAATAGCTGGGCGTTGTGGCAGGCTACAGGAGTTCCTGGGCCTGTAGTCCCAGCTATTTGGGAAGCTGAGGCAAGAGAATCACTTAAGCCCAGGAGTCTGAGGTTGCTGTGAGCTATGATGCCCCAGCACACTACAGAGAGTGACGAAGTGAGACTCCGTCTCAAAAAAAAAAAAATGTGACTCAATTACTAGCCAGACATGTGTCAGGCAACTGTAGTCCCAGCTACTTGGGCAGCCGAGACAAGGGGATCACTTGAGACCAGGAGTTTGAGGTTGCTGTGAGCTACGACACAATAGCCCTCTACCCTGAGTAGTGAGACACAATAGCACTCTACCCAGTAAGACTGCCTCAAAAAAAAAAAATGTGACTCAGTGGAAAAGAGGAAGCCACTGTGGAAATCATTCTAGCAGTTTCCCAAAAGGTTACACATAGTCATCATATGATTCCTCAACTTCCCATTATGAACCAAAGAAAAATGCAGACAAATGGCCACACAGAAATTAGTCCAGGATGTTCACAGCAGCATTATTCATAGTAGCCACAAGGTGGGGACAATCTACATGTCCATCCCTGGACGAACAGATAAACAAAATGTGGAGAAGCTCTACACTGGAATATTACCCAGTCATAAAAAAGAATAAAGCTCTGATGCTTGATACAACGTGGACAGGCCTTGAAAACATTACGCTCAGGGAAAGAAGCCAGTCCCCAAAGGCCACATGTTGCATGATTCCATTTTTATGAAGTGTCCAGAATAAGCAAATCCATAGGGACAGAAAGTAGGTTAGTGGTTGCTTAGGGCTGAGAGTATGGGAGGAAGAGGGCGTGGGTGATAGCTAGGAACGAAATGTGTGGTTTCTTTTTTGAGGTGATGAAAATGCTCTAAAATTGACTAGATGGTCGCCTGTAACCACGAGTATACTAGAACTAGAGAATTAGACACTTTAAATGGATGCTCTGTAGTATGGGAATTATATCTTAATAAAGCTATTTAAAAACATGTGTGTTAACTCCTGTCTGTCCTCTGCTCAGAGCTTGTGTCCCCTTCAGAGTTGCAGCCAAGTCCTCTCCTTGGCCTGGGAGGGGTGTCCAGTGGAATCTGGGATCTGGCCCAGAACCCAACCCCTCCCCACCCCCAGCCACATTCCCTGGCTCTTGGCTCCTCTGCACTGGCTGTCTGGCTGTTGTTCAGCAGTCAACACACTCCTGCATCAGGACCCACTGCCTGAACACTCTTGCCCCAGCCCCCTGCAGTGTTCCTTCTCTCAGCACGATGACCAGTTGTGTCTATTTCCTCATGCCTTTGTCATTATCTGTCTTCTTGAACCCGAGTATAAGCTCCAGAAGGGAGGAACTCACTCTTAGGTGTGTAACCCCAGCACCTAAGACAGAACATGACAAGTGTTGGCTACTCCAAACAAAAAGTATAGAATGAGCTAGGGGTGGTGACTCATGCCTGTAATTCCAGCACTCTGTGAGGCTGAGGCACATGGATTGCTTGAGCTTAGGAGTTCGAGACAGCCTAAGCAACAATGAGACCCCATCTCTACTAAAAATAGAAAAACTAGCTGGGCATTGTGGCAGACACCTGTAGTCCCAGCTGCTGGGGAGGCTGAGGTAAGAGGATTGCTTGAGCCCAAGAGTTTGAGGTTGCTGTGAGCTATGATGCCACCGTTCTCTACCTATAGGGGGTGATAGAATGAGATTCTGTCGCACAAAAAGAAAAAGCCACCAAAATCAAAAAAACGTGGCTTGGTGCCGGTAGCACAGGGTGATGGTGCTGACCACATGCACTAAAGCTGGCCAGTTGAACCAAGCCCGGGCCATCTAAACAACAATGGCAACTGCCACCAAAAAATAGCTGGGCATTGAGGCTGGCGCCTGTAGTCCCAGCTACTTGGGAGGCTGAGGCAAGAATCACTTAAGCCCAAGAGTTGGAGGTTTCTGTGAGCTGTGACGCCACGGCACTCTACCGAGGGTGCAATAGTGAGACTCTGTCTCAAACAAAAACAAAAACAAAAAAACAGCGTTGAATGAATGAAAGTGCTGCCCCAGAGATCTCTGGTTGGTTCCCACCCTTTGCCTCTCATTCTCACTCTTGGGTTCTCCTGTTGCTCTCCCCATCAGGGGGGATTATCATTCCTGTTTTACAGATGGGGAAATTAAGGCTCTGAGAAGGTCAATAACTTGTCCAAAGCAAGAGGGTAGTGGGGCAGAGGTGACCACTTTACAGGCCTTACAGGGACACTGAGGTCCAGCCCAGCTCTCCCAGAAAGCCCCAGAGTACCTGGTACTTGTTCGTGGAATTAAAGGGGATCTCGGCCACTTTCTTGTTGCGTTCACGCATCAGCTTCACAGAGCCCGAGGACAACTCAATGCACTTGAGCAGGGCCGACTCAGAGGCATCGCCGGCCACATCTCTCTGGGGGGAGAGGGGGCCATCAGAGCAGGTGCAGCAGAGGGGTGGACACAGGCAGAAGGATGATGGAAGCTGGACCCACCTTGAGCACAGGGATGTTGTCCTGGCCACCCTTGAAGACAGCGCGATTGCATAGTCCAGCGATGTGGGACAGGGCCACCCAGGTGTGCGAGCTCTTGTCGAATGAGGTCCCTGAAGGAGGCATGTGTGAGGGCTGCGGGCTCCCTGGGGTCAGGTCCCCATGATGTCCACCCTGGGTCCCCGCTCACCTGACTGATCCTCAGTGGTGTCAGCCTCATGAATCTGGTTATCGAACCACATGTGGGCGACTGTCATGCGGTTCTGGGTGAGGGTCCCTGTCTTGTCTGAACAGATAGTGGATGTGGAGCCCAGGGTCTCTACTGCCTCCAGGTTCTTCACCAGGCAGTTCTTCCGAGCCATGCGCTTGGCGGTCAGCGTCAGACACACCTGAAGGATGGATGTTGCAAGTGCGGGCAAGTTACAAGTAGAAGCCCGGCAGTAGAGTTGGCTGAGCCCCTTGAGTAGCCATAGCCCAATTGCTCAGCCTAAGGAGAATCCGGGGAGTGCTGGGAAGTATGCGGGAGCACCCAGCAATGCCACTCCCTGGTCAGACATATTTTAGAATATTCATAGCAGCAATATTTATAATAATCCCAAACTGGAAACAGCCAGATGTCCACTGACAGCAGAAAGGATAAATTGTGGAATAAAACATGAAACACTATACCTCGATAAAAAAGAATAAATCCCTGCTGCCTGTATGGATGAAGCTCAAAAATGTAATGTTTAGTAAAAAAGAGCCAGAAATAAGAGTTCATACTGAATTATTCCATTAATGTGAAGATTGAAATCAGGCAAAGTTAATCTAAGCTGTTAGAAGCCAGGTTAGGAGTTACCCTTGGGTTGTGGGGTAGGAGCTAACTGCGGTTTTGAAGGACTTCTGGGAGACACAATTTGGGTGCAGCGGGTAAGAGTGAGTTCAGTTCGCCAGGAATCATCAGACTATTTTGTGTGTGCAATGCTGGCCAATGAAAAGCCTCTTGGCATAGGCTAGCTGTGAACAGGCTAATATGGAAAATTTTGCACAACACATTAAGTCAAAGAATCGAGGAGCATAATGGTCTCTCTAGGATGGTTCCTTCTATGTATCTTGAAAACAACATTAATCTATACGCCCACAGCTCTGAGGGGGACAGCGCAGACACCATACTTCCGGGGCAGGGCTGGTGGCTGGGCAGCAAGAGAGAAACTGCTATTTTATTTTTTAACTTGACATAGTCTTCAGATGTTTTATGGTAAATGAGTGTTTTTATTTTTGTAGTTTGTTTGTTTTAGAGACATAGTCTCACAGTGCCGTGCAGTGGCCTGATCACAGCTCACTATAACCTCATGTCATCTCAACCTTTTGAGCTTGACCTTCCACCTCACCCTCCCAAGTGTCTGAGACTACAAAGGTGTACCACCAGCCCAGCTAACTCTTTATGTATTTATTTATTTATTTATTTAAGACAGAGTCTCACTGTTGCCCAGGCTACAGTGTCATGGAGTCAGCCTACCTCAGCAACCTCAAACTCTTGGGCTCAAGCTATCTTCTCACCTCAGCACACAGACACCCAAAGATAAGACACACTCAGACACACAGACTCTCCCAACCCCGGGGTCAGATACACAAGTACGGACTCCCTTTGACACAAACTTCCCTTCCCAGATTCCACCAAACTTAAGGGTGGGCTGGTAGTCAGAGGCTCTGGGTGGCCTGTGATCCCACCTTTCCCCCTGTGTCTCCCGAGTAGCTGGGACTGTAGGCCCCTGCCACAACATGCAGCTAATTTTTCTATTTTTAGTACAGACAGGGTCTCACTTTTGCTCAGGTTGATCTCTAACTCCTGAGTTCAAAGGATCCTCCTGCCTTGGCCTCTCAAAGTGCTAGGATTATAGGCCTGAGCCACCACACCAAGTCCCAGCTAATTTATTAATTTTTTGTAGAGATGGAGTCTCTACGCTATGCCACCCAGATTGGTCCTGAACTCCTGGCCTCAAGCAATCCTCCTTTCTTGGCCTTCCAAAGTGCTGGGATTACAAGCCTGAGCCAATGTCCTCACAGAGTGTGTTTCTTAATTTTATAAGTTAACTTAAAAAGTGATAGGATTGGGTGGTGCCTGTGGTTCAGTCAGCAGGGCGCCGGCCCCACATACAGAGGGTGGCGGGTTCAAACCCAGCCCTGGCTGAACTGCAACAAAAAAAATAGCCGGGCGTTGTGGCGGGCGCCTGTGGTCCCAGCTACTCGGGAGGCTGAGGCAAGAGAATCGTCTAAGCCCAGGAGTTGGAGGTTGTTGTGAGCTGTGTGATGCCACGGCATTCTACCGAGGGCGATAAAGTGAGACTCTGTCTCTACAAAAAAAAAAAAAGAAGAAGTGATAGGATTGTTAGCTATTTATGTCTTGCAGTGTTTCTCAAGGTTTTTGTTTGTATCTGTTTGTTTGCCTAGTTAATGAGGCCCTCTGAGTTCCGGGTCCCTTCTTATTCAGGATCTAGGCAGCTCAGCCCTCAGTACACAAATTATCCTTATCAAGGACATTGCAATCCAGGTCCCCAGACCCTTCTCCCTCAGACCTAGGGGTCTGGCCCTTACGGTGACAGTAGCTAGAAGGCCCTCAGGGACATTGGCCACGATGATGCCGATGAGGAAGATGACAGCCTCGAGCCAGGTATATCCAAGAATGAGGGAGAGGATGAAGAAGGAGACACCCAGAAAGACAGCCACACCAGTGATTAGCTGGATGAAGTGCTCAATCTCGATGGCAATGGGTGTCTTGCCCACCTCCAGTCCTGACGCTAGGGTGGCAATGCGGCCCATAACAGTGCGGTCACCTGTGGCCACCACCACGCCCCGAGCCGTGCCTGTGGACCAGAGGGGTAAGTTAGGTGAGATAAGGTAGACTCAGGGAAGTTCTGAGGGACCTGACCCCTTGAGGCACAGACCTCTATCTGCCCCACCTGACTGTCCCCTCCATGCCCTGCCTCACCTTCCACACAGTTCGTGGAGAAGAAGGTAATGTTCCGAGTCTCCAGGGGGTTGTCGTGTGTGCAGTCAGGAGAGCGGGTCTGCGGCTCAGATTCACCAGTCAGGGAGGAGTTGTCTACCTGGGGGTGGGTAAAACAGAGAGAAGGCTCAGCCCAGCGTCTAGGATCAAAGGGCATTTGTCCAGGAGGCATTGGGGCTGAAGACTGTGTCCTTGAAGGTGACAGCTAAAAGCCTGCATGCCCAGTTGAGTGAATGGTGTCTGGGAGACAAGATGCTGAGATCCTGAAGGTGGGGAAGATATAGGGCTGCTTGCCAAGGTCTAAGGTATCTGAGGGTCTCAAAGGTATGAGAGGTGAGGGGCGGGGACCTAGACCCTTGGGTCTGAGGGAGGTAGGGATGACACCTGGACCCCTGGGTCTGAGGGAGGAGGGGCTAGGGTCCTCGACCCTTAGACTGCCCAAGGGAGGACAGAGCTGGGACCCAGACCCAGACCCACCTTGCAGCCGTGGGCTGAGATGATACGAAGGTCAGCTGGAACTCGGTCTCCACCCTTGATCTCCACCAGGTCCCCAACCACAACCTCCTCAGCATTTACCTGCATCTTCTCACCTTCCCGGATCACCAGGGCTTGCTAGGAATAGGATGGAGAAGAGTCACTTCCCAGCCTCCCTCTACCTGGCTGTCACTTGGCTTGGCCCTTCCTACCTGCTCACCCCCATCTGCCCTTCCTGGGCAGCTCTCACCTGTGGCACCATGTTTTTGAAGGACTCCATGATCTTGGAGCTCTTGGCCTCCTGGTAGTAGGAGAAGCAGCCAGTGATGATCACGACAGCTGCCAGCACAATGCCAAGGTACAGCTGAGGAGGAGACATAGAGGAGAGGCGGGGTCACAGGCCGCTCAGAGCCGCTGACTACCAGAGCACCCTTGAATCTCGGAAGGGAGCTTTGTGTCAACGGGAGTCTGTACTTATGTATCTGACCCCAGGGTTGGAAGGGTCTATTTGTCTGACTCTGTCTTGTCTGTGTGTGTGTGTGTGTTGAAGTTTTCTTTGTGTGTCTGTGTGCCTGTGTTTCAGTCTCTTTTTCTATATATAGGTGTGTTTGAGTCTTGGGGTCTGTCGATCTCTCTATTTTATGTGTGTGTGTGTATCTGTCTGTTTGTGTGTCTGTCTGACTTCGTGTCCAGCTTTATATATATCACAGTGTTTAACTCTCTGTATGTGGATCCCTGTCTCTGTCCCTCTCTGTCCCTGACTCTACTGGTCAGCTTATGTCTCAGACCCTGGGGATATCTGTCTGTCTGCCTGCTTAGGTTTTAATTTCTGACAATTTTGCCTGTCTCTGCTTGCTTTTCATGTTCTTGTCACCAGGTTATGCCCGCATCTCTGTGTGTGTTTGCCATACGTGAGTTTCTGTGTCTGCCTGTCTCAGTCTGTGTCTGTGAGTCTGAATGAAGTGGATGTGTTTGAATCTGCACACCAGGGTGACGGTCTAGGTTGGCCCTTGATGTGTGGGTGCCCACACTTGCAAGGCTCTGTGTGTAGCAAGTGTGTGGGTCTGTGTTTGTGAGCACAGGATCCGCTAGGACCATGTCCCACACGTGTCTCCTCAGTGGGTGGACAGGCCCTGATATATTAGTAGGTGGGTGAGCCTGGGTCTCTATGTGAGCACACTTACTCTTTGGGTATCTGCCCACCTGATGGTGTCTGTTTGGTACATGACCACCTGACAGTGTCTGTTCCCAGGGGTACTGAGGTCACATAGGCTTGGGACAAAGCTCCAGATCACACATCCTACTGTGTGACCTTGGACAAGTTACTTGGCCTTTCTGAACCTCAATTTTCTTCTTACCTTTTCTGATTCACCCACTGGGTGTTTGTGAAAGTTGAATGAGAAAAAGGAGAGTGGGCTTTGAAAAGTCTAAATGAATAGGGAGAAGTGGAGGCTAGCGTGTTCCTAACCGTGCAGGGCAAGGGCACTCACGTTGTCGCCAGAGGGGTCATCTTCGGTGCCCGCCTGGATGCCGTAGGCCAGGAAGCAGAGGATGGCCCCGATCCACAGCAGGATGGAGAAGCCCCCAAAGAGCTGACGACAAAACTTGACCCACTCTGGGGTGGTAGGCGGAGGCGTGAGTGCATTAGGCCCATCTCGAGCCAGGATCTCCTGGGCTTTGCTGTGGGTCAGACCCTGGGGGACAAAGTGCTCATAAAGAACCCACCCTGAACAGCCCTGGCATCCCAAGCCCTCACCAGGTGACCCCCAAGCACCACGAAGACCTACTCTCAGTCCATCCTCCCTCAGACTCAGGGTTTCGTTAGGCCCAGCCCTTTCTCCCTCAGACCTGGGGGTCCAGCCCCATCCCCTCCTTCCTCAGACCCAGGAGTCCAGCCCCAGCCCTTCCATCCTCAGACACAGAAGTGTGGGACCCAGCCCTTGTCCCAGCCAGTCCCACCTGCACACAGTCTGTGTTGTATTTCCGGCAGACTTCTTCCACTGACATCTTGTGCTCTGTCTGAGGAACAGGAGTTTGGGGGATGTGGATGAGTGCCCAGGCCAACCAGGGCCTGGGGGCTCACTGGGAGGGTGTTGGAGCACTCGAGCAGGGCTTACCATAGCAACTTCCTTCTTGAGGTCATCTAGGTCCCGGCGCTCCTTGGCCTTGTTCTTCTTGGGCGAGCCCTTGTCATCTTTCTTGTCCTGCGAGGTGGCGACACGATAGCTGTCAGAGCGACCAGACTGCGGGCGAGAAGGGGTTCCAGGGGGACACCGGCCCTCCCTGCCCTGGCTCTCCTATGTCTCTGCATCTCTCAGTGGAGATCTGTCTGCCTCTCAGGGCCTCCCTGTCTCTGCCCAGTGTCCCTGCGGGTTTAGTTTCCCTTCTGGCTCCAGGCATCTCTCAGACCCTGGGAGTCTCGTCTCCCCAGACTGGCCTCCGTATCTGGCTTCGTGGATCTCTGGGTCTCTATCCCTAAACATCTCTGGCTTCTGCCTGTGTTTCTCTCTCTTTGCGTCTGTGCCCATCTTTGTGAGTCTCTCTCCTTCCCTCTCGATGTGACTTTTTATCTCTGTGTGTCTCTTTCTGTCTCTTTTGCCTTCTCCCTGGGCCTGTTCAACTGTTCTGTGTGTTGGTCCCTTGATGTCTCTGTCTTTCTCTTTCTATCCCTTCGTGAGTCTTTCTGTCTCTCCAGATATTTTTGCTGTTTCATCTCTCCTTTTCCTTTGATCTCTTTATCTCTCCACACTGTTTCTTTCCCTCTATCTTCTCTCTTCACTTTATATTGTCTTTCTGTCATTCTCCATCTCTTTTCCCTGTCTCTGGTCACTCTGCATGTCTCTCTAAGGTTTTGTCTCTCTGATCTCTGGCTCTTTCTGTCTGTCTGTCCCATGGATGTCTCTCTTCTCGCTGCCTCTCCCCAGGCCCAGCTGAGCTTTTGTCTCCAGGTTTTTATTGCCCTGACTCAGTATCTGCTGACTTCTTAGACCATCTCTAAGATCAGTATTTTCTGTCTCTGTCTTTCTCCATCTTTTGCATATTCTCTCTCTGTCCTTATGTCTCTATCTTCATTTCTCAAGCTGTCTCCTTCTCTGGGACACTTGGTGTGTCTGTCTGTCTCGCCTCCTGTTTCAACTTGCTTGTCTCCCTGTCTGACTATCTTTCTCTGGGGACCTTTCTCTCTTTCTCACTATCTCTGGGACTCCTCTCTCTGTCCCTAGCTTTACCTAGGATATCTCTACTGCTATCTCTCTCTGTGTCTGTCTCTCCCCCTCTCTCTGAGATCTATCTCTGTCTCTCTTTCTGTTTGTCTCTCTCTGGAATCTCCTATTTCTCTCTTACTGTCTCTCTCTGGGATACCCCTGTGTCTGTCCCTCTGTCTCTCCCTCTCCCCCTCACTGTCCTTCTCTGGCCTATTCCTCTCTATTTCTGTCTTATCTGTCTCTTTATCGTACTGTCCATCTCTAGAGTCTCCTCCATCTCTGTCTGTGTCTCTCTCACTTTCTATCTCTGGAATCTCCGCTTTGTCTCTCTGGGAATCTCCCCTGTGAGTCCATGGGTGCTCCTGAGCATGGTGCAGATGAGGTTAGGTCCCTAGGGGCCAGGCAGGAGCAAGATGGGGGTAGGGGTGCAGAGAACAAGAGGCAGGAGCCCCAGGCCTGGTTAGACCTGAGTGTGGTGTGATAGGACTGACTGAAGTTCCAGTTTGGGGTCCTGGGCAGATGGGGAGGGCAGTGTCTGAGGCAGGCAGGAAGGGTGGAGCGAGGTCCTTGCAGAGGGCTGGTGACAGATCCTATGGGCCCAGAGCCAAGCTGGGATCCGCGGCTCAGCTCGGCTCAGCGCTAATCTCCTCGTGACCTTGTAGAGGGCCTGAGCTGCCTGCTGTCTGCCTCCAGACCTGGACGCTGAGTCTGGGGGGTGCAGGGAGGGGCTTCAGCCTGGAGATCTGGGAGCCTCAAGGAGGGGCGCGAGGAGTGGAGGGAGGCTTGGCCCAGGGCCAGCCCTGCAGCAACACTGCGTCTCAGACATAGAGGCACAGAGGCTAGGGGACAGGGAGGCAGGCCACTCTTTCACACAACTCCAGTCCCAGAGGTGGTCTCAGCACAGAAGGGGTAGACTATGGGTAGGGAGATATGAAGCAATAAAGTCATGGGGTCAATAAATGTACGGGGAAGCAAGTGAGGAGAGCAATGGGGGTCTGGCAGGAGTCGGGGAGAACCCACCCCTGAAACCTTAGGGAAGGCTTGGGAGCTGATACTTGGGTCCCTATGGAAGCTTGGGGTGGGACCCAGATGCTTGGATTCTGAGAGAGGAGGGGCTGAGTTTGAGGGAGTTGGGGTGGGGACCCAGGTCCCTGGCATGCGAATCATGGCTTTTGCTTGCCCTTGCAATGACCAGACTCCCTTGGGGGCGGGCTTCCATCTGTCGGAGTGGGCAGCTGAGGCTTTCCCAGTCAAGGCAGGAGGCCCAGATGGGCGCACTGCAGGCGGGAGCACCTCTGAGGGTGGAGGACACGGCTGTCTCACTGTAGCCCGCCTCTGCAGCTCCTCACCATTTTCATGCTGTCCGCCTCTCCTTGACGCTGGCACGAGCTCATGCAGCCTCGACACCTTGCTCCACCCCCACCCCCTGGGTACCTGTGGTGGACATCTCTCCCCTGATTTCCCCTTTTGCCCTCTGTATCCTCTTCTTGTCATTCAGGCTGACTTTGGCTGTCTGGATAGGATATGGCTGCCCTTGTGTCTCTCATCTAAGCCTCAGTTTCTCATTTTGTTTCTCTCAATGTCTCTTGGCATTTATCTCACCCACGTCTCGTCTCTCTCTCTGTCTCCATGTCTTTCTGCCTGGCTCTGTCTATGTCTCTGTCCATCTCTTTCAGAGTGTCTTTCCCTCTCTCTGCCCATTTCTCTCTGTCTTCCCATGTCTCTGTCTCTCCATCTCTTCCTCCATCTCTAAGCCATCTTTGCTTCTCCTCCATCCCTGCTTCTTTTCCTAAGACCCCCTCCCCTTCCTTCTCTAGAGCATTGAGCCTCTGTCCTCTCCCGCAATCTGTCCACAGCTTCCCTCCCTCCATATTTCACTTACCTTAAAGCCATCATTGACTACCCCCTCCTCCCTTCTCTCCCCTAGTCCTCCCCCAACTCAATTCTCTCCTCCCCAGCCACCCTACCCCCTAGATCTGCAGCCCCATCCCCCACCTCCATCTCTAGGCCCATCAGCCTTTATCCGCCATCTTTCTCCCCATCCCTCCTATTCCCTCTCCATCCGCTTCTCCCATCCCCACCCTGACTCCTCATCCCACCTACTCCAACCTCCCCTGACCTCCCGCCCCACACCCCAACCCCAGACACACAGGGAGGAATCCAGGGCTGCATCAGGGGTCAGGTGGTCAGCAGGGAAGGAGGCGGCATCTGCTGGAGAGACTCACAGACAGACAAGGACACACGGACGTGTAGGCAAGGACATAGCCAGGCATGCATGCTCCCCTCACCACACATTTGCACACATACACCCTCAGCCATGCACTCAATCTCTCCACCACAGCTCTCGTTCCTCCCCCTCCTTCCAGCCCCCCATGTCTGCTCCCTAAATTAGGGGTTGCACACACACATTACAGCCCCAAGTCCCAGCGCACTGCACAGCCCCCCCGCCCGCCGTCCCCATCCAGGTCTGGAAGGAGAAAGAGAGGTCATCTGGTGTCCATCTCACAGTCTGAACCTATCCCCACCTAGCCAGCGAAGCTGGGGGTGGGGTGTGCGGTTCGCCAACCTCAGACGCACCAACACACACTCTCAGCTCTCAGACACACCCAGACACCACCGAGGTCACACAATTGCTGTTAGGGCCTCACAGAGCCAGGAGCTGATACGCACACATGCAGATGCACACATGCAACAGCACAAGGTCAGACAGAGATGCCAAGGGACGGTGCACGCCCCCGCGGACCCCCGCACACAAAGCCATGCCAACATGCGCCACAGACCCCTGCCGACCCCCGCGGCCCCGCGCTGCGCTCACATCAGCCACACAAGCGCAAGGACCGGCAGATTTAGTCAGCTCACGGGGTCCTGAGCTGAAGACCCGGCCCTGAACTCAGGGGTCCGGACGCCCTGTCCCCTGCGCACATCCAATGTCACTGGACCCACAATGTCACATACATGCAGAGCCCGGCCTGCCCCAGCACTTACCCCCATCTTGGCGGCTCGGCGGGGAGAGGGGAGGGCTGGCGGACGGGCGCCTCAGGGAGGGCTCAGGCGCGGGCTCAGGCTGGGGGCCTCTGCAGCGCCCGCGCCTCGGTGGGTGCGCGAGTCCGTCCGTCAGTCGGTCTCGCGGCACAGAGGCTGCGGCTGCCGGTGCCGCCGCCTCCTCATATGCCCGCGCCCGCGGGGGTGTGGGAGGGGGGCTGCGCCGGCCAATCAGGGGCGCCGCCGCGCTGACGGACGGCCCGTGCCCCCGCCCCCGGTACTGCAGCTGTCCTCCCCTGGTCTCCGCAAAGTGGCGGCGCGGCTGAGAAGGGGGAGCTCTGCGGGGTGAGGGGTGCGGTAATTCCCGGGGACCCACGCAAAGGAAGACCTGGAGACCCCCTCAGTGTGGGTGGAACGTCGAAGGAGGGGGCACTGAGGGAAAGAGCTCAGAAATCCCCTCCTTGTGAGGGTGAGCCACCAGGGAGAGGGGTGCTCTGAGGGGCGGTGACACGGAGTGGGGGGAAAGTCCCGTGAACCACTGCAATAAAGCAAGGGCCTCATAGGAGAACCCTGCTTTGCAGCGAGGCAGGGGTTTCCCTGGAGAATGTGGGATGCTGTCCAGGGAAAGGGCCCTTCAGGAGGGGAAAATGGAGGAGGACACAAGAAAGCAAGGAAGACCCCCAAACTGAGGAGGGGCAATGGGGCAAGAAGCCCTAAGAATCCCTCACTGCGTGCCCCACCCCCCATCGTGGTTGAGCTGTCCAATGAGACATGACAGAGCAGAGGACTGCCCCTGGGAGGCCCCAAAAATGCCCAGCAGCCCAGTTACACACAACGTTCACACAGGCAGCCCGGATGTTGGGAACACACACACACCATCACCACCACCGCCACCGGTCACACTCACATTCCATCACACACAAGCTTGTACCTATCACACACCCCCAGAGTATGACATACACAGAGCACACACCTTGCACACCCATCACACACACAGCAGAATCACAATCACAGTCCTAAAGTGCCACGTAGATGAACACACACCCTCAGAACATTGTATCTCAGACACACATCTGCCTCACGCGAACTTGCACTGTCTTACATAGAGACCCACACCGTGGAGCCCATGAACCAACACACATCTCCTCTCAGCACTGCCTGGCTTTAGCCTTCAGACATGCCATGTAAGCCTCTGTGGACATTGTTGCACTATCTTACAATCCATACACATCATCATACACACTACTCCCCAGTGTGCCTGGGCATGAGCAAAGGCCCACAATGCAAAACTGCCAAATCCTCTGTAACTGTGAATGACAGACAAAAAGGTGTGCACACTCACAGCTCAATAATTCACAGACACATCTCATGACACCATCCCACACACCTCCCACACATACACACATCACGTATCGCAGCACTACTGTAGACACCTTTGTTGCACCTTCAAGCACACCCCAGTGCCCTCACTCACACACCCCCATCACAGTATGTGTATGCATACACAGACAAACAGCCAGCGCCCACACCCCAGGCCTGCCACCTACACACCACACCCATCAACCAAGCCTCTGGGACCTCAGGAGTCCTGGCCTTCCACACTCACCCTGATACCACTTCGCTCCATGAAGAACATCCCGAGACCCCACCCCCTGGGAATTGTAGAAGGAGCCCAATATTGTAGTTTTCTCAGAATATGGGTCTCCTCCCCACAGATGAGAGTTGAAGTGTTGGGGACACAAACAAGGGATAAGGTGTGAGCTTGATGCATGGGGGTGGGGGGGGTGAAGGTTAAGGACTTGGGCAGGGAAACGTGTGAGTGACTGAAGGCCAGAGTGAGAGACAGAGACAGAGACACAAAGAGATGGGAATAGACAGGGCCAGAGACAGAATAGGAGGTGCAAAGGCTTCTTCCAGCACTCAGTCCCAATCCTGTACTCTAACCCATTCCCAGCCCTCCCTCGGTCCCATGTTGCCATGGTAACAGGGAGGCTGACTCTGCAGCAAGGGAGGCTGGGCCTGCAGACTAGGCTGTTGCCATAGAGACTGGGAAAGGGGGAGGAGCCACATCTTTTACCCCAGGTGCATTGCCCCCAAATGCCTTTTCCCCAGTTTTATCCCCTTTCTGGGGGAGGGAGAGCTTGTCAACATGTCACCTCTTCCTTCTCTTGACACCTTGGCCTGAAAGTAGGGGCTTGGGCCACAGAGGATAAGACTGGGGAGACAGAGAAGTCTGGGGAGGTGGGGGAGGTCTGGATTCCAGGAGCTTCTAGGCTTTCTCCTCCTGCTCTCCAGCTGGGCTGGGGGAGGCCTCAGCCTCCCCCATCCCACCTTAGACACAGGCTCATGTCCCCCCTCATGCACTCCCTTTTCAGACACAAGCCTGGTGAGATTGATGACTGTGCATCGTGCTCCCAGCGAGGCTTTGCGGAAGAGGAGGGTGAGGAGGGAAGACTCAGGAAGGTCACAGGGATGGAGGGGGACAGGGGAGCTCAGCATAGGAGATGAGGGGAGAGGCATAGAGGAGAAACAGACACATAGTCTAGAACCAGAGACAACCCGATACAGACAGACAGACTGAAAAAGACAGAGATATTGGCAAAGACAAAGATGAGAAAACAGAGGGAGAAAGAGCAACAGAAATACTCAGTGAAGGTGACAGAGAGACACAGGGACTTAGACAGTCAGGCAGAGACAGGTTTGGAAAACTAAGGAGACTCAGATACAAAGATTAGAGAGAGAGAGACTGAGCAGAAAGTTGGTGGGGGAGGGAAAGAGACCCCAAAGGGTGGGACAGAGAAAGTGAAAAACCCAAAATGTCTGCAATCATATTCTAGTCACCTCGACAGGCAGAGTCCATCCCAAGAGCAGAGACATTGACAGAGTCTATGAAAGAGATGTGGAGACAACAGAGACACTGAACCAGAGAGAGGCTGGTGCTGGCCCTCACAATGGTCCTTAAAGGGCACACAGGCAGCAAGTGTCCAAGACACAGAAGGGACCCGGTGGAGACTGGGGACACTGTGTGAAAGGCCCAGCATTTGGGGTACGGTGTGCAGGGATGGTCTCTTGGCTCCCTGCATGTGGTCTGCCTGCTGAGGACTGTGGAAGTCAGCGGGGCCCTGGAAGGGAGACCAGAGCTGGGACCTGTGGACGGACGGGTGCTGAATGGACAGCTCCTAGGCTCAAGCTGGCTGTGGGGCGGCCCACCCTCTCCCTCTTTCTCTCAGATCCTGTCTGGCTTTGCTCACCACTCCGAACCTCTCTAGACTCCATTTATGGCTTGAAGTTTTTTATGGCTTCCTGTCTCTCACCCCAACTCCCAGTGTGTCTCGTGTCTCTTTCCCTCCCTGTTTCACCTCTGTCCCAGCCCTCTACTTCTTTCACCTAATCACAGCATCACTCCGTCTCATCCCCTCTTTGCCCCCAACTCTTTCCCCATCGCTCTCTCTCCTCACTCCTCCATCGCTCCTCTTTCTACTCAGCCTCATTTTGGCTCTCACTGTGTGACCTTCACTCGTCCTTTCTCGACTGCAGTTTCCACAGAAACCTCCAGCAGGGCGAGGAAGGGCGGGGACAGAAGGCATACCCACCCTTCTCATTGCAGCCAGCAGCCCTCCAGCCTCTCCCGGCTCCACCCCCTACTCTACTGGGATTCCTCACTTCCTCTCTTGGGGACTGGAGAAGTACATTTTCAGCAGAACTCAGGGTCACAGTCACAGACAGTTCAAGATGGCCTCATGGATGTACACACATGATCACAAAATTATCGAGTCAACCTGGCCCAGGCACACATTTGTCACCGTGGGGGCCACCCCAGGCACCCACACTGAACAGATCCCTGACCCTCCCCACTTCCCAGCCCCATCTGGTTTCTCTGTCTGTCTTGTTTCTGATGTCTCTGCCTCTCCCTCCGTCTGTCTCAGGGTCTCTGTTGCAGCCTTCCTCTGTCCTGAGAGGTTAATGGACAGCATACAGCTGCTGGGACCTGGGCTGACCTGTTGGCTGTGGGCAGGGCCCAGGGTGGAGAGTGTGAAGTGACCATTGAGCCTGTAGTTCTCAGCAGTTGCCCCCTGGGCCCAAGCCTCCAGTGTCCTCATACCCTGGGAAATGATACTGATCCTCCCAATTTTGGGGTTTTGTTCTTTTTTTATTCCAACAGGGGCTGAGATGTGGCATGGGGAGGGATGGAGGCCCAACTGACCCCCTCCCCGGGGGGGATCTCATAGAAATTCCGAGGTTTCTCCCCCCAAAAAAGAGAGAAAGAGAAGAGTGGAGGGGCACCAGGAGACACCCATCTGTCCAGAGGCCCTCCCCACCTCCAGAAGCGTGGGAGACTGCGTCCAGTCTTGGGGGGCCTGAGCAGTCCCAGGATGGGGTCCTCTCCACGGATTGCTTTCCGCTTCCGGGATTGACTCCCAAAGTTCCCTGTCTCTGGAGTCCCGCGTGTCTGGGCTCTTTGCCTGCAGAGGGAGGCGGAGGGCAGGCATCCGCAGCACCCTCTCACGAGTCCACCGGGGGGCGCAGGCGGGCTCCTGAGCCAGGGTTCGGACTTCACAAGGAAACCAAGGCAAAATCCCAGCGTCTGCAGCTCCGGCATGCAAGTCCTGCCCCTCTTCCGCTGAGGAAGTGGGAGCAGCCGGGCCCTGTCCCTGCAGTCAGTGTGGACGCCTGCCCCGCCCCGTCCGTGGTCACTCATGCTCGGTCAGCTCGCGGGGGCCGGCAGGGCCGGGCCGCGGTCGGGGCGGGCTGGTGGCTTCGGTGGGAGCGCCCAGGCCACGCGAGGCCGCGCCGGCCCCCGAGGCCCGCAGCGCCTGGATGCGCCGGCACTCCTGGCAGACGCGCACATGGGTGCAGGGGGTGGGGACCGGGGGCCGAGCCCCGCCAGGCGGCCCTGGATCGTCCAAGAGGCGCTGTGGGCCCCCGTGCACGCTGCCCGCATCCCCGCCCGCGCCGGCCGAGTACAGCTTGCCGTTGCTAAGGCGCATCTCGCGGACCGCGCGCAGCGACAGCAGGGCCCGGCTCGGGCCGCCCGGGCGCCGGCGCCGGCGGGAACGCGACGTCTTGCGGCAAGACACGGCGTGGCGTAGCTCCTGCAGCATCTCCTGGCACACCGACACCTGCGGGCCGTGCGGGGCAGTCACCGTCCCGGCGGGCACTCTGCTGGTTCCCCCGCCCCTGGCTCCCGCAGCCTCCCGCTCCTCCTATCCCCGCCGGCTTTTCTCCACATCTCACTCCTCCTCTCCTCACTTCCCACTTCTCTACCGCAGTCCTCTATCTCCCTGTGTCTTCCGTCTCGCCGCCTCCACCTCCGCACTCCTGTCCCTCCCACTTCTCTCCTTTGGGTTCTTTCTGAATCTGCCCTTCACCTCCTGTCTAGGAGGACAGAGAGAAGGTTCCCCTCTTCTCTCTTGTCTTTTCTGACTGCCTCCAACCTTTCCCTCCTATTTAATTCCCATCTCTGCCCCTTATTCATGTACTGATTGTTAAAAGGCACATTTACCGAGTGCCTACTGTGTGCCAGGCCATTGTTCTGGCCAGTGGGGATATAGCAGAGAACAAAACAGAAGCCCCAGCTTCTGTGCAGGCTATATTCAACTGTATAGAGAGGGAAAATAACAAATTAGTAAATGTGTGTAGTATGTTAGATCACCACAAGCACTTTGGACAAAAATAAATAGGAAAGAGAGGCGGGGTGGGACGCTGAATTGACAGGATAGCCCAGGAGGACCTCCCTAAGAGAAAGACCCTTAAGTAAAGATGGGTGAGGCATGAGGAGGCTGGGAGGAGTGTCCTGGGCATATGTCAGCAGGGCCAAGGTGCCCAGGCGGGAGCAGCTCTGAGGAACTGCAGGTAGGTCAGGGTGCCTAGAAGGGGGAGTGATGAGGTGGAAGGAGCAGTGGTTGTCAGCTCAGGTGAGGCCTGTAGCCTATTGGAAGAACTTTGGCTTTTATCCTGAGTCAGATGAGAGCCACTTGATAGTTTTGTTTGTTTTGTTTTTTATTGAGACAGAGTCTTACTTTGTCACCCTCGGTAGTGTGCCCTGGAGTCATAGCTCACAGCAACCTCAAATTCTGGGGCTCAAGCAATTCTCTCTCTCTCTTTTTTTTAAGAGACTGAGTCTCACTTTATCACCCTCGGTAGACTGCCGTGGCCTCACAGCTCACAGCAACCTCCAACTCCTGGGCTTAGGCGATTCTCTTGTCTCAGCCTACCGAGTAGCTGGGACTAGGTACCCTCCACAACGCCCTGCTATTTTTTTCTTGCAGTTTGGCTGGGGCCTGCCACCCTCCATATATGGGGCCAGCACCCTACCCACTGAGCCACAGGCACCGCCTGATGGACACATAGATTAACATATATACCTCCACACATGCACATGTGGAGGTTAAGTATGGAGCTGCCCTCACAAGCCTTGGCTCCAAGGGAGATAGACTTCTAGGAGTTAAGGTATCCTTCAAGTTCCCACCCCCTGACACTCACAGGGTTGGTCTGTGTGACCAAGAGAATATCACTAGGCCATTGCCATTTCGTTTTCTTGATTACTTATTCTAGGGGATGTCAGCTGCCATGGTGTGAGGACACTCAAGTAGTCCCACAGAAGGGCCCCTGTTTGAGGAACTGAGGCCTCCTGCCATGTGAATTTATTCACCATGTTTTTTATTTTCAGTCCTAGGATATTCTGACATCTTAAAAATCATGCAGGCTGGGGAGAAACTGCCTCTCTAGAGCTAGCCAATTCTTAGAGATAACAAAAGATTCAGATGTAAACCAACTAATCCTGAGTCTATACCCCAAACATCCCCTTCACCAAGCCCTAATCTGCCCAGGGCCAAGTACCAGATAATGAAGACAGTCCTTGTAGCCCAGACCCCAGTGACATTATTCAAATGAGCTATTCCTAAACTATTCCCAGCCCTGCCCTCCTTTCCTGAGGAAACCCCAATAAAGGACATGGCCTACCGGCCCCTGACTTTTATTTATTTATTTATTTTTTTGAAGAGAAGGATGTAGAAAAAGTCCCCTGCTTTTGACTCTTGACTAAATTTGGTACTTTCCTCAGAGCCCTTTTGATGTGGCATGTAGGAAATAAAAATCTTTATTTCTTTTTTTTTTAGAGACAGAGTCTCACTTTATCACCCTCGGTAGAGTACCGTGGCATCACAGCTCACAGCAACCTCCAACCCCTGGGCTTAGGCGATTCTCTTGCCTCAGCCTCCCAAGTAGCTGGACTACAGGTGCCCACCACAACACTCGGCTATTTTTTTGTTGCAGTTTGGCAGGGGCTGGGTTCGAACACACCACCCTTGGTATATGGGCCGGCACCCTACCCACTGAGCCACAGGCACCGCCTGGAAATAAAAATCTTTCAATGTCATTACTCAGATGCTTCCATAAATTACAATCGCATGGAGACATTTGAGACAGTGAGCCCTCCTCGAAGTGGACACTCTAGGCCCAGTCCAGCCTTCAGTCCACTGCAGTCCCAGCTGACAACGTGACTGTGACCTCACTTGGGACTAGAGCAGCCAGAATCACCCAGACTTCTGGGCCATAGGACTAACTGACAACTAACTCATAAAAGGTGGCTGCTGTAAGCTAGTAAGGTAATTCGTTATGGTAGCAACAGATAACAAATGCAGTTGTCACCATCACATATGTGGTTTTAAAAGCCAATTGGCTGGATGGAGTTGCCAAGGGAATAAAGACAGACAGAGAAGAGAGACTGTCCAAGGACCAAACCCCAGAGCTCCCCAGTGCACAGAGCTAAGGAGAAAGAGAAACCCAACAATAGAGGCTAGGAAGGCATGGCCAGAAAAGGGGTTCTGGGGAGAGAGGGATTAGCTACGTCGAAGCCTACTGTACGTAGGGCCTGAAGCTTGGGTACTGGATTTCAGAAGTGGAGGGTGCTGCCAGGCATGGTGGCTCCTGCCTATAATCCCTATTCTGGGAGGCCGAGACAGGAAGAATTCTTCACATCAGGAGTTTGAGACCAGCCTAAGCAAAAGCAAGACCCTGTATCTACTAAAAAATAGAAAAATTAAGGCCATGGTGGCTCAAGCCTGTAATCCCAGGACTCTGGGAGACTGAGGCGGGTGGATCTCCTGAGCTCAGGATTTTGAGACCAGCCTGAGCAAGAATGAGACCCTGTCTCTAAAAATAGTTGGGCATTGTGGCAGGTGCCATAGTCCTGGCTACTTGGGAGGCTGAGGCAAGAGAATTACCTGAACCTAAGAGTTTGAGTTTGCTGTGAACTATGATACTATGGCACTCTAGCCTGGGAAACAGAGTGAGACTCTGTCTCAAAAAAAATAAATTTAGGGCGGCACCTATGGCTCAGAGAGTAGGGTGCCAGCTCCACATACCGAAGGTGGTGGGTTCAAACCCGGCCTCGGCTGAACTGCAAAAACAAACAAAAATTAGCCAGGCGTTGTGGTGGGCGCCTGTAGTCCCAGCTACTTGGGGGGCTGAGGCAAGAGAATTGCCTAAGCCCAGGAGTTGGAGGTTGCTGTGATGCCACAGCACTCTACCTAGGGCGATAAAAGTGAGACTCTGTCTCTACAAAAAAAAAAAAAGAATTTAATTTAATTTATAAAAGAAAAATTAACTAGGTGGTGTAGCAGGCACCTATAGTCCCAGTTACTTGGGAGGAGGGGGGAGGATCCCTTGAGCCCAGGAGTTTGAGGTTGCTGTGAGCTGTAACATCACTGTACTCTATACTGGGCAACAGACTGAGACTGTGTCTCAAAAAAAAAAAGAACCCCCCCCAAAATACCAGAATAGAGGGTACTGCTGGTAACAAGAGTAGCTTCAGTGGAATGGGGTGGAGACAGAAGCCAAACTGGAGCAGGCCAAGAGTGAATGGGAGGAAAGAAACTGGAGGCAGCAGGGAGACAAAGCTCTTTCAAGGCTGTGAAGGGGAGAAATCAGGGGGTGACTGGGAGGAGAGGTAAAGGACAAGAGAGGGTTTCTTTCAGATGATAGCACATCTGTATGCTGATGGCCTGGCTCCAGTAAAGAGAAGACAAATGATATGTGAGAGGAAAGGAAAGACTTGCTAGAGGGATGTCCTTGAGAAGGCAAGAGAGGAGGCAGCTTAGGCCTGTGTGGAGGAGGGCAGGGCGCCTCTGCTGGACACATGGAGGCTCCTTCGGAGAAGCCCATGGCTGAGTGGAAAACACGGGCAGGCGTCTGGATGCGGAGGCGGCAGGGAGTAGATACGAGGTCAACTGCTAGAAGGGAGGACAGTGAGGATGGGGAGGAGAGGCAGGAGGTCAGCAGAGAGAAGGGAAGCTGGGAATTAGCAGCTCAGTGGTATGGCAGCACAAACGCTCTGGAAATTCAAGGATGTCACAGTCCCTGGGCAGCATGACACTGGCCAGCAAGGCTCTGTCTTTTTTTTGTGCCCGTGGCTTTTTCATCATGTTTCTCCCCTTATTCCTCTTTATTTCTTCTGGTCTCACTGCCCCAGTGGCCCCCCACAATCTGTCCCCTTGCCTCTCCCACCCCTTCCTGATTCTGGTCCTACTTTCCCTGTCCTGCTCATGCCCTAGATTCTCTACTCCCCTGTATGCTCACTCACCTTGTGGCCCTTTCTCCCTCCTGCCTTCCTCCTCTAGGCTCCCAGTGCCACAGCCTTCCAGCCCATCCCTGACCCTTTGCCCACCTCCTTACCTCTTCAGACTCTGCTGACCTCCGCGTGGACCATATAAATTCCATGACCGCCACAAAGACAGCAATGATGAGGCCACAGATGAGCACGACAAAAATGCCACCAATGTTCTCCATGCCCAAACCTAGGGATTGAGTGGGGAGAGCCACGGGGTTAGGGCTGTGAGGGCATGGGGACCTCAAGGGAGCCTGGGAAAAGGCACACCACAAGTGGTGGCCGCTGACCTTTTGCTCGATGGTCCTCCTCCTTGGGGCACCGGCCGCCCTCCCACCACTTGCGCTTCAGGATCTCCAGCCGGTTGTTCTCCTGGAGCTGCAGGATGGCCAGCGTGATCTCATCTCGGAACGGAGAGCCTGGACCAGGCACACCAGGGGGTAGACAGGCCATCAAGAACCTGGAGCCTTGCCTGCCCCACAGCCTAAGCTGCTCCCTCACCATGGCCTTCCTCATCTCTATCATGTGCCTAGAATCTTCCCTGTAGCCCTTTCTCACCCCCAACCCAGCCTCTTCTCAGCACAATAGCCAGAGAGACAGTTTTAAGAACACTCCTGGGTTATGCCTCTCCTGTGTTCAAGCCCCTCCTGTTGTAGTCAGTACAAGGTCCTCCCCTGGGCCTTCAAGATCCTGCACTCATGCCCTGCCATTCTCGGATGCCTCCTCCCCAACAGTTCCCTGAATCCACCAAGTACAGTCCCACCTTAGGACCTTTGCCTCTGCCTGGAAGGTTTCTTATCCCACCTCATTCAGGTCTCTGCCCACATGCTGGCTCCTTGGGGGTTTGGGGGGGTCTTCTCTATTTAAAATGGCACCAAGTACCTCACTCCCCAGTCTCTCTCCCTTTTAATCTACTTTAGAGCAGTTGCCACCACCTGTCATCATGTTATATAGCTACATGCTTATCATCTGCTTCTTGTCTGCTACCCTTAATAGAAGGCAGGAGGGGGCACTTGGCAGCCACCCCACTGTGGTATCCCAACCAGTGCTGGACCTGGCTCACCACTGGGTGCCAGAGAGACCCAACAAGTGAGTGTGTCCCCATCCACCCCTCTCCTCTGGGCCACTTCTCTCCACCCTTAAACCATCCTTGGCCCCCACACCCCTCATACCCTACTCTGTACTTATTACTTCTTCAGTCATTAAGTACTTCTTCTTCTTCTTTTTTTTTTTTTCCTTTTTTGAGACCAAATCTCATTCTATCAAACTCTTAGGCTCAAGTGATCCATTAGCCTCAGCCTCCCGTGTAGCTGGGACTACAGGTGCCCACTACACTGGCTAGTTTTTCTATGTTTAGTAGAAATGGGGTCTCACTCTTGCTCAGGCTGGTCTGGAACTCTTCAGCTTAAACAATCCTCCTGCCACGGCCTCCCAAAGTGCTAGGATTACAGGCGTGAGCCACCACACCCAGTTACTAAGATACTTCTTGAGCATCTACCACGAGCTAAGAAGTAGGAAGATGGCAAGTGGAGGAGAGATTCATATTAATTAATTTAGCACACCTACCATGTGCCAGACCCTGAGCTTATTCATGTCTCCCAGTGATCCTGTGAAGCAGTTCTTACCATCTGAGGTTGGTATTTCTGAGTGAGCAAAGTGATTCTGTTGCATAAGGTCAGGTGCTGAGTCAGGGAAGGAACTGGGATTTGGATCCAGGTTAGTGCAACTTCAGAGTCTGTCCCCAAAGCACCATGCTATACTGCTTCTCTGGCACAGCCCTGACTTACCTACAAAGTTATAAAAATTTGGGGCAATTTGCTGTGCAGTAATAGAAAATATAGGTGTCATCAGCATAGAGATGATTTTAAAAGCCCAAATGCCAAAACTTGGTGACAAATTGCTAGTGGGTTTATAGCACTGAGCCCCAGAAAAGTACCTGAAGTGTAAATAGACAGGCCCAAGTGCCCAAGTCTCCCTGCAGATCATCCATCCATCCCTCTGTCCATCAATTCATCCTATAAGCATTTTCTCAGCACCTGCTCTGAGCCAGGCTGTGGGTTTGGTGCAGAGAAAATGACACAAATAAAACAAGCTTCTCACCCTCAAGGGGCTCTCCAGCAAATGGAGAAAGGCCCTTTGCCTCACAGCCTCATGTCCTGAATTGCTCACACTGAGTCTCACTGTATTCTCTCAGTAGCCCTGCAAGGCTAGAACTGATTGCTTCCAGGGTCAGTTTTGCAGGTTGACAATGCAAAGGTTTAGGATGGCACCCACCCAAGACCAAATAGCCAGGAAGCCACGCAAAACACACCCAGCCTGCCTCAGGGAGGGCCTGGCCTGGTCCTGGGCATGCTCACATATCTTGGTTTGGGTGTACAGGGCCCCTGCCATGTTTCACACCCTACTGTTGCCATACCCAGTGGCATGCCAATGCCATAGCCCTTGGTGTCGAGGAGGCCCCCGATCTGGGTGAGGTTGCAGTTGAGGCGCCTATGGTACTCGTTCATGGTGGATTCCAGCAGGAAGGCATAGCGGGAGTTGAGGACACGGGCGATCCCCTCTTCTGTGCTCTTGACGAACACACTGGGCTGCTTTGACTGCATGTAATTCCACATACGCTGGTATGTCTGGTACCGAGAATTCTGGGCAAAGGGAACACAGGGAAAGATTAGGCCTTTCCACCACTTCCTTTCCCTGAATCCCATCTTCCCGGAAGTCTCTAGACATGAGAGAGAGCGAAGAGATGAGAGAAAGACAAAGAGCCAAAGACAGAGGAGGAGACAAGAAAGACAAACTGGCCATGGCCAAGTCCAGATCATTCCCAGAGCCACCAGTCCAGCAAGGAAGACACTGTCTTTCCTAAATGTCCCACAGCCCCTCCCAGATCTTCTCCTCTAGTTTCCCACCTGGGAGTTCTGGGAGTTTCCCTCCCCCAACCCTTAACCTTTCAGCCAGTGGGCCTTGCCCATCTCTGGCTCCCTCCAGAACACTAGTCTACTCCCAATCCGGCCACACAAGGAACTGGTATCTCTAAATGCTCCCATATACAGGGTCCAATCTGAGTGCCCCCTCCTGGTCTTTGAGGCCTCTGCAGTCTCTGCCTTGAACCTCTTCACGAGGCTCACTTTCCTTCTGTTTCATTCCCACTACCCCCCAAATACACAGGATCAAGTTTCTTTCACTTTGGAGGACCTTCCCTTGTCTTTCCTGCCAATTTCTCTGGGCCTGTCCCTCCCAGCAGCCTCCTTAAGCCCGTTCAGCACGGACAGCACTGGATATTAGATCCCATACCCACTTCCTTGTCACCAATCCCCGGGTGAAAGTCCAGTTCCCCACCCAGATAGCAGAGTAAGTGTATTTTGTGCTCCTCAGCTTCCCAGGCCGTCACTGACAATCACTCCCCCAGACCCAGGAGGCCCTGCCCAACCCCAGTCTGAGCTGCTATGTATAGCAGGGATCCTAACACCAAGCCCAGGAGGTTCTGAGTGGTCCCACCTGGAAGAAGGTCATGGTGGAGCCAGCGTGGATGGTGCCGTACTCAATGTTGGTCTGATCCGCCAGGTCATCAGCTGACTCCACAGGCACCTCCATGCGCTGCACGGTGAGGAAGGCGGCCAGGTTGGCCGTGTAGGAGGAGATGATGATCAAGGTGAAGGCCCACCTGAGGGGTGGGAGGGGTGAGCTGCAGGCTGAAGCTACCCCTGCCATCCTGCCCTATGGGCATGCACCCCATTGGTAGTGCCCCCCTGGCCAAGTAGCCCTGTATCCATAAGGCTCAGTGACTGTTGGCCAGTGGAGAGGCTAGGAATGTGGACTCTGGAGTTAGAGCCCCTGGGTTTAAATATTGCATCTAGAGACTCATGCTTTCAGATATAAAAGAGTAAGATGGTCTACAAATATCACAAACTATAAATGGCTAGAAAACTGGACAGAATGTAAGAAACTAAAGATGTAGGACAACAGGTAACATAGGACTGTGATGCCCAAGAGAAACAAAGTGAGTTTCTGTTTTTCTTTTTTTTTTTTTTTTAATTTTTTTCTTAGAGACAGAGTTTTACTACATCGCCCTCGGTAGAGTGCTGTGGCATCACATAGCTCACAGCAACCTCCAACTCCTGGGCTTAGGCAATTCTCTTGCCTCAGCCCCCCGAGTAGCTGAGACTACAGGTGTCCGCCATAACGCCCGGCTAGAGTTTCTGTTTTTCTGTCTTACTCTGTCATCCAGGCTAGAGTGCTGTGGTGTCAGCTTAGCTCACAGTAACCTCAAAATCCTGGGCTTGAGCAATCCTCTTGCCTCAGCCTCCTGAGTAGCTGGGACTACAGGTGTGTACCACTACGCTCAGCTAGTTTTTCTATTTTTATTTATTTATTAAATCATAGCTGTGTACATTAGTGCAATCGTGGGGTACAGTGTGCAGGCTTCATATACAATCTGAAATATTTTCATCTAACTGTTCGACATAAGCTTCGTGAGATTTTCTAATTTATTATGTGAAAACATTTGTGTTCTGCATTCGTTTTTCTATTTTTAGTACAGACGAGGTCTTGCTCTTGCTTATGTAGGTCTTGAACTCCTGATCTCAAGCAATCTTTCCACCTCAGGTTCCCAGAGTGCTGGGATTACAGGTATGAGCCACTGCACCTGGCTCAAAGTGAGCCTTATCATTGTCCAGGCTGTCTGGCTGAATTTAATTTATAGACATCAGCATCAGGAAGAGAATTCCAAATAGTCCAGCAATCCTGCAGAGTTGCAGATAGAGATCAGAGATCAGGGAGACCAAGATGGCTGGAATTTGTAAGAAAGAGAACCAGAGAAGAGGAGCTGCACAGAGAGAAGGTTCAGAAATATGGGAAACGCTTGAGTCTTTGGCTAAGTATCAATCTGTGCATGCATGAGTGAAACTCCATGGGGCCAGACAAGAAAAACTTTCAAGGAGAGAGAGTAATTCTTAAGGTCCACACAGGACTGAGAGGCTTTTAGGCTCCCTCAAGCCAAAGTATAGAGATCTCATTGTATACATGGCACATTAAGTAGAGATCTAAAAATGCAACATGAGGCTCGGCGCCTGTGGCTCAATGGGCTAAGGCGCCAGCCACGTACACCTGAGCTGGCGGGTTCGAATGCAGCCTGGGCCCGCCAAACAACAATGACGGCTGCAACCAAAAAATGG
>CAUYRH010080755.1:0-37760 GCA_963574655.1 Perodicticus potto
GCATTCAAGTCAAGCAGCCTTCCTAATTTCTATGCATCTCTCCCCTCTGAGACATATCCCAATCTCAGGAACCATGCACTCAAAATGGCAACCATCTTTGGCAGCACTTATGTCTTTGAACAGACTTTTTCTAGAATGAAACATCTGAAATCTCCAACCAGATCTACAGTAATTGATGCACACTTGCATCACTTGTTACGACTAGCCGTAACAAATAAGGAACCGGACATTGGCCATCTCATTAGCCAAAAGCAGGCCCATAGTTCCCATTGAAATACTGGTAAGTCTGTTAAGATTTAACTTTACTTGTTCTTCAGTTTAAATATTGTATTTGTTCAAGAACTTTACTTGTTCTTCATTTTAAATATTGTAAATTTGTATTAGGTGTGTTTGTATTTTGTTTTTTCACTTCAAAGTAAGATACATGCAGTGTGCATAGGATTTTGTTCATAGTTTTTTCTTTAAACTATAGTCCGGCCCTCCAACAGTCTGAGGGACAGTGAACTGGCCCCCTGTTTAAAAAGTTTGAGGACCCCTGTCCTAAGGAAATTGATAAAAACCAATTTACTTAATGGCTCTGGTTTAAAGAATGAAAGTAATTAATAAAAGCTTTATAAAAATGGGCATTGGCCATAACATTGAGCTATGCAAAGACAAGGTTGTAAAAGTTTTTGGTATGTGTTAATCTAAATAAATTCTTTCAACAGTATGACTCATCCAGCCTTCCAGCTCTGTTATTTGACATAACTGTTTTGGGAGCTGAAAATCATCTACAAAATATCAACCATCAATTAGAGAATGAGAAGACCAGTTTCCCAAAGTGTGCCTGTGTGAGGTACCAGTCTCATGCTCTGTTACCTTTGGAACGATATTTATATAAGGAATTCTTTTTGAAGCAGTATGGCGTAGTCACCAGAATCTAATTTATTACTTTGTCCAAATTAAATGGCACCATTTTGAGTGTCTCACAGCTTTATAATCTGGTCAGTGTCTTCAGTAACAAACTTTAAAATGCTGACACCTTGTCAGACCCAGACATGTAGGACTTTTAACCTATAAAGTTGTAAAAATTTGTAATTAGCAAGCCTAATTTTCAATAAAATTGGTTTACTTAAGTAAAAAAAAACTAGAGCTACAACGTAGTTGATATAATTAATTTGTTTATTCTGTTATGGCGTGAGCAAATGACCACCAGACAGATGAAATTCAAATGCCAGCCAGCTGTCTCCCTAAGTCTGGGGAGCAGCCCTGACCTGTTGAGGGTCTGGTATTTATAAGGTATGGGGTAGGGGCTGGTTGAGCTGATGCAAGGAAGCTGCTGGATTTTATAACCGGCCTTCACAGAAGCAGACCTTGCAGGTGCAGTTAGCAGATAAGTAAACAATTTTCAAAAGAAGACAAGTTCAGTCAATTCTTATCCTGTTTCTTCATTCCTCCCTTCCTACCTCCCCCGCCCTAGGTCTAAGGGAGTGGTGTCACCATTTCAGGGCCGTAATACAAGTTCAGTAAGTTCTTTTCTTTTCTTTTCTTTTTTTTTTTTGAAACAGAGTCTCACTTCATCACCCTCGGTACAGTGCCAGGGCGTCACACAGCTCACAGCAACCTCCAACTCCTGGGCTTAGGCGATTCTCTTGCTTCAGCCTCCCGAGCTCAGTAAGTTCTTATTATCCTGTCTCTCTATTCTCCCCTCCTCCCTGCCCCCAGCCTAAGGGGGTGGGGCAGGACTGCGGCAGCTGTCTCAACTGAAGCCTCTATAATTAATTAGCTGATCTTTTAATACTTCTATAATAAGTTCATCTGGAATTTCATCTACTGTACTATTATAAATGAGAAGACTGTTCTCTGCAGCATCAACTAATTCAGCATCTTCAGTGGCTTCTCAAACACATGCATCATTGGCTTGGCACCTATGGCTCAACGGGCTAAGGCGCCAGCCACATACACCTGAGCTGGTGGGTTCGAATCCAGCCCGGGCCGCCAAACGACGACAGCTGCAACCAAAAAATGGCCGGGCTGTAGTCCCAGCTACTTGGGAGGCAGAGGCAGTAGACTGGCTTGAGCCCAGGAATTGGAGGTTGCTGTGAGCTGTGATGCCACAGCACTCTATCCAGGGTGACAGCTTGAGGCTCTGACATCATTCCAACTAACATCAGAAGACGCATTTGTTGACAACTTACAAGGTGACTCTTGATGAGGAGTCTTGGTTTTCTTGTTCTTACTGTAGTCTAACTCCTCTTCTTTATTTCAGTGGGGAAAGGTGAGGGGAAATGGAATAGGAAAATAAGGGTTTAGTCAGAATATGTGATTTCACCATAACAATCTGTATTGACTTAAGGTATTAACGACAGGCCATCAGAAGGAACTTTACCATTGCAATGTAAGAACATCCTATTCTTCAGCTACATGCGTAAAGTATTGAGATGGAGGGTTTTGATGTCTAAAATTTATTCTCAAGAGAGTCATCAAAATAAAAAATTTAAAAAGAAATAACAATGCACATAGGTTGACTAGTGTGGTCAAATGTTAGCAAGTGTCAAATCTAGTTCACTCTTGTACGTTTCTGCAGGTTAGACTTCTTTAGCACTTGGATATCAGTGCACAACAGGATGATCAGTGCAAGAGGAAAGCAAGCAAATTAACATTTTATCATTTCTGTTTTTAACTATTAAAACCAAGGGCATATGGGTGTTTATTGTTTAAAATAATAAACGGTAAATAAAACAACGTAAGTTATATTCAAATAGAGGTACATGTTGTAATACTATACCCAATAAGTACTTCCAACTTGGCATTTCAGAGGTGTTACTGGATAACCAAACTTATCAAATTCCACGGAAACTACAAACACTCATCAAAGTAATAATCTAACAAGGATGTTTATTTTTAAAAATGTAATTTCTTCTTGTTTATTTCAGAACACTTTTTAACCTAGAAGTTAACCAGAAAATTTGGCTATCAGTATTTTATGTCCAGCTCTTAGAGACCAAGGATGAGATTTCCACCATTTCAAACCTGGGTGGAGTTTTTGCAGGAGACACTGGAATAGATATGAGATTGAGTGTTTTAGAATATAAACTCAAGCATTTGTTCAGCTTACGTAGCAGATAAATTTTACTCTAAACATGACACTATAAAGGGAAAAGCTGAAATATGTAAACAAAAGGTAAAATGTGTTAAGTTTAAAATATGTCAATAAAGGGCAAAAATTACTGGGGGAAGAGGATGAATAAATTCACACCTTTTGGGTGAAAGTCACACTTGTAACTTTGACTCAAGCTGTACAGAAACAAAATATGTAAACAAAATAATACTTTGAAATAAAGGGAAAAAATTCTTGCAAAAAATACTCAGATATTATAAATGGACAAAGGACTGCATGTTTTTTTTTTAAGAATAATTTAGAATAGTAAAATAGTAAATCTAAAAAAGGGTTCATCTTCATTGAGAAAATGCAAATTAAGACAACTAAAATACTACTTTTGCCTACCAAGTTGGTAGAGGTTAAAAAATAACAGTGTCAGCAAAGTGTGGGCTAATAGGTGCTCTGATCAGTTAATTACTTGCAGAAATCTAGTATCCTGTAATTTTTTTTTTATCCTATAGTTTTTAAGGATAGTAGTAATAGGCACTAATGAAAAGATTTTGATATTTTACCTACCTAGCTAGTATACTATGACTTTAAAAAAAGATATAATTTTTATCAAGATATGCTTATATGTCAAAACATTTATATCTTACCTCTGGTCAAATTATGAGTAAAGAAGGGAAAGGTTCTTTCCCTTATTGCTTCTTAGAAAAAATATTAGAAAATACCTAATTCATTCTACAACACATGTTAATAAGAAAAATACTGGTTGGGCAATGCACTAATATCTACCAAAATTTAAACTGCATATGTTCTTTGGCAAAATTATGGTTCTAGAAATTCATTCTACAGATAGAGTTGTTCAAAGAGACACAAAGATGAGAATTTTGGTTTATTTTGTAAAGCAAAAATATGAGAAATTTCTTAAATGTCTGGGACTGGTTAAATTACTTACACAATTTTTCATGCAGCAGTGAAAAAAAGGTGCATCTCACCATATCCATGGTGAGGTGGGGAAATTGCTATGGTGTATTTCTAAGTAGCAGCAGGTGCTAAACTTTGTGCTCTTAGCCATCTGGACACAGGGATGCTGCGTGTAGCTTATTTACACTAATTGTGCCAAGAACTGCTTTGCGATGGAAAGTAAGACCTGGACTTACCTCTCTGAAGGGAACCTGGAGACGCACTTCGGCAGGTAGTGGAGAACCTGCATCAGACACAAACTGTTTTATATAGGTCACCTAATTTGTACTTTGAGTAAAATGTAAAGATTAATAACTCAGTCAGATTTGAAGTTTTCTCCTTTACACAGAGGATCATGATACCAAACTTCATTTTCAGGTCAACCAGAATCCTTTATGTTTCAAAAAAAAAGAAAAGATTAACACCAAGACTAGATTTCCCTGCATGCTATTTTATAAGACAAAGATGGAAAAAAAGTTAAATAGTAAGATGAAAATAGACACCAACCAAAGAAAACTGTGGTTCTTAAAAATAGCATACAAACTTGAGGAAAAAAGGAGATACAAGTTCCCTCCAAGAAGATAAAACATTCTTGACCTGTATCCTCCAAATAATGGAGCTTCAGAGCTTCAAACTACAGTAGAAGTCGTACTCCACAGCGGATCTCCTTCCCACACTGACCACCTCGAGTTGACCTAGTTTTCGTAGAAGAGACATGCACCACATGTACGTATTAGTACAGTAGGCTCATTCCCTGTGGTGACGACCTTTGTATGCTGACCAGCTGGTTACAGTCCCTTGGGGTTGGGGAGAGCTCAACTTACAGAGATACTGTATGGGAAAAATCCTAGCACTCTGGGAGGCCAAGGCAGGAAGATTACTTGAGGCCGAGAGTTCAAGCAAAAGCAAAACCCAGTCTCCAAAAATTAGGAAAGTTAGCTGGGTGCGATGGCACATACCTAGCTAGTTAGGAGGCTGAGCTCCCTTGAGCTCAGGAGTTTGAGGCTGTGGTGAGCTATGATGAAGCCTCTGCAGGTGCCTGGAGTACAGAGCAAGACTCTGTCTCAGAAAGAAAAATCTGTAAAAAATGGAATATTGCCATAACTATAAGGATAAATCTTTTACCATAAATCAAGATTTTAAGGAAACATCTTGGTAATTTATAGATCCAATAATCACCAAACATTCAATGAGAATATAGAAAATGTAAATGACAATTAAAAAGCAATTACGTTTGATCCGATGGGCATATGAAGCAGCTCTTTATAATCATATGTAAAACAATAAAAACCGATTCCATGGCCAGGCGCAGTGTGGCTCACACCGGTAATCTTAGCACTCTGGGAGGCTGATGTGGATGGATTACCTGAGCTCACAAGTCAAGACCAGCTTGAGGCAGAGTTAGACCTTGTCTCTAAAAATAGCCAGGCGTTATAGCAGGCACCTGTAGTTCCAGCTACTTAGGAGGCTGAGGCAAGGCAATTGCTTGAGCCTAAGAATTTGAGGTTGCTGTGAGCTGTGATGCTACAGCACTCTACTGAGGGCGACATAGTGAAACTCTGTCTCAAAAAAAAAAAAAAAAAAACTGATTCCATGCCAGCTATAAAATGAATCTTATCAAACACACTGTCTGACACAAAACATATTTTTTTACCGAACACGTTCTACAAAGCAATTATCATTCTGATACCAAAACCAGGAGAGGATGTCACAAAAAAGCAAACTACAGGCCAGTACCCTTAATGAATACTGCCGCAAAAACACTCAGTTAAATCCTAGCAAATAGAATTCAGCTACGCATCACAAAAATAATACATTATGGGCTCGGCACCTGTAGCTAAGTGGTTAGGGCACTGGCCACATACACCGGGGCGGGTGGGTTTGAACCCTGCCCTGGCCTGCTAAACAACAATGACAACTACAACAACAACAAAAATAGCCGGGTGTTGTGGCAGGCGCCTGTAGTCCCAGCTACTTGGGAGGCTGAGAAGGATCACTTAAGCCCAAGAGTTTGAGGTTGCTACAAGCTGTGATGCCACATCACTCTACTGAAGGTGATATAGTGAGACTCTGTGTCAAAAATAATAATACATTGTAACTAGGTGGGCTTCATCAGGGACAGGAGTGATTTAATATATGTAAAACCATAAAAGTCATTCACTGAATAAACAAGTAAAAACAAAGACCATAGGTTCCTCCCGAAAGACAAAGAACAAGCATTTGACAAAATTCAGCATCCTTTTTAGATAATAACACTTAGAAAATAGGCATAGCTGGGATTGCAGGCACGAGGCACCAAGTCGGGCATTACCAACATAGCCAAGTTTGAGACGGAAAGTAGAATGTGGATGCTAGAAGCTGGGGAGGGTGAGAATGGGGAGCTATTTAACGGGTACAGAGTTTCAAAGAAAGATGAAAACCTTCTGGAAACGGATGAAGATGATGGTGGCACAATGTGAATGTACTGAACTTCCAACGAACTGTGCACTAACATGGTGAAAAGGGTGCAATTTATGCATCTCAGTACACACACAAACCCACAACGAGATACTACTTCACATTCACTAGGATGGCTAGAATAAGAACACCAGATGACAAGTTTTGGTCACCATGTGCAGAAACTAGAAGGCTCGCCCAGTGCAGTGGAAATGTAAAAGGGTGCAGCTGCTTTGTAAGACAGTTTCTTACGAAGTTAATGCAATTCCCACAGGACTCAGCAATTCCACTGCTCAGTATATGTGAAAAAGAACTGAAAATACAAAACTTGTATCTGAATGTTCACGGGAACATTATTCATAACCACCAAAAGTACAAACAGCACACACTGACATCACCTGATCAGTTACAAACCAATGTGACCTGACTGGACGGTTGCTGAGCTATAGAAATCTCTGGGAATGAAACAGATACACACGACAAAAACCGATAAACCTGGAAGACTCTACACTCAGTGAAAGAAGGCAGTCTGATTCCATTTATGTGAAACGTCCAGAAAACGGCAAATCCATCATACAGGAGATTTGTGGTTGCCTGAGGGATGGGGGCAGGGAGTGACTTTGGGTACAGGGTTTCTTTCAGGGTGATAAGAATATTCTGGAATTAACGTTATAATGATGGTTATATCAATACAACCTATGACTATTCCAAAAACCAATGTACTGTACATGTTAAAAGGTTGAATTTTTATAACATGTGAATGACATCTCCATGTTTTAAATTATGGGGTTTCTTTCAGATTCAGATCTTTTAGATTTTAGATCTCTTTTAGATAACTAATTGAAAGATTTTTATCAAGTCATAGTAAAAGATACATTCTGAGGATGATTACTTCTCATCTTATAAAATAGTATTTCCTTTTATTAACCAAAAATTAAACTGAAAAATTTTAGAAGCCAAATGAAAATATGACAGAGTACATAAGTTTTCAAATTCTTTTAAAATTTATTCTAGCAAAAATGTCTGACTGTGGGCGGCGCCTGTGGCTCAGTGAGTAGGGCGCTGGCTGCATATGCCAGAGGTGGCGAGTTCAAACCCAGCCCCGGCCAAAAACTGCAAAAAAAAATAATAATAAAGTTTACTTAAAAAAAAAAAATGTCTAATCACCACTGTTCGAGACGTGGGGGCACGTGGCACTTTCTGCATTACTTTTGGGCTCTGCTGTGGTCAGTGACACAAAGTGACAGCAGCAGTACACCTGGGCCAAGTCACATCCCCCTGGACAGCCAGGCACCGACCCTTTCATCTCATACTCCAAAGAACACAGTGACCCTCTCCTGCTGGCTTTCCCAAAGCAGCCCCCGCCTGAGTGAACTGAAGACACGGGAAAATTACCCTTACTTGTCTCCTCCCTAAATTAGTGGCTCTACCAAGTGGCAGAATGGAGTGAGAAATTTTATATCCCTCTTGTTACAAAGCAGTATAGTAGGTGTCTTATGTGATTAGATTGTTGACATGCTACTCGAATTCTACTTCGATCGTTTCTTAGTAGCAGTGTACCTACAAGGGAGAAAAATTAATTTGAATTATCAAGTACTCCCTGTAGCATTACCAAAGTATTTTACATGCAGATGATTTTCCAATTTGAAAATGCTTTGTATTTTTACTACATCTAGCCTAATTTCTTTAAAGTCATGTTAGGACAAAGATTTAAAATACAAACAAAGGTTTCATAAAGTTCTTCATCCTCCTCAATTTCACCCAGTCTGCCAATGCTTGAGCTACCAGAGCTACCAAGCCTGTTGTGCCATCTACGCATCAAGTGGCTTGTGCTTTGGACCAGCTTTCTAAAAGTGAATCAAGTCAACATCACTGAACTGGCTCTCACAGAGATTACAAAGCTGATTGATTAGCAAGGATATTCTTGTTATCATTTTGCCTAAAGCAGCAATCTTTATGATACCGGAATTTCACTCTTCAGTAGGTCCTTGGTATTGGAGATTTGAAGAATGAACCCACAGACCACAGATCAGTAGTAAGATAGGATTTTTATTAGAAGTTAGAAAGGAATACAGAAGGAGTAAAAAGCACCAGAGCTTCTGGAAGGGGGAAAGAACTGAAGAACTCTCTTGGGAGTCTCCACGTGGACTCTTATCTAGGGGTCTTAAGTCTAGAGGATTACACATGGCTGGCAGTTGGTAGATGGAAAGACATCTTTTCAAAGTTAATCAGTGCATTAACAAATGAAAATGTAGTTCCTCCTTCACTAGGGTGAGGTTATCAGGTCCTTTACAGTCTTTGTCCCTGAGAAGGGATTAGGGTGTGTGCTCCTACCCAAGGTGGAACCACCCAAAAAACCATCACAGGCTGCTTTGTTCATGAACTTAGCAGAGCCCAGAGGGTGTGCCCCCAAAAGGCAATCTGTGCCTGGAAATGTGGGTCTGACCTCTGTGCTCACCTGGACCTAGAGAATGGGGGCTCCCTGTCTAGCCCTGAGTGGTGGGGTCCTGTATCAATCTTCCCTCTCTGAACAGAAGCTCTAACTGCTGTTAGGGAAAAGGGGCGCTGACCGCTCCAAACTGCTTCCTGCTGAAGATGGACGGTGATGTGGGGAAGCAGTTAGAGGTTCCTCAGAGTTTGATCCAGGGTGCACAGTAAATGGAAATTTAGGTTGATTCTTCTAGCTTGGGGTAAAATGTTAGTGTATTCTCTTTATGAAATTGCCCAGGCCCAGAAAACTGGGGTCCCTTGTTGAGGCTGGAATGAGGGAACCCTGTATCAACAGAAGGGAATAGTTAGGGTCTCCTTAGATGAGTGGTGATCCAGCGGTCTGCAGTAGAGTCAGGTCTGGGCTGGAACCCTTTTCACTGTTTGTGGTTTGATGTTATTACCTCTGAAAGACATAAATCTGATTAGTACATTAAAAGGCAAGGTTGGAATGAGGCAAGAGAGTAAAAGCAGAGCTAAAGCTCTGTCCTGGCCACTCTGTCTAGACATTAGCCAAACGGTCTGTAACACTCCTACCTCTACTATAGTGAACGAACCAAGCTTATTCCATTTTGTTAAAACTAATTCTACCTTGCCCACAGCCTTCGATTCGCATCTACACATCAAAGGTTAATTTACAGCTGCATACCAAAGAGCTAATTTACACCCAAGTACCAAGGTGATAGGGAGCCTGCTTCCTCCCTCACCTGTGGCTCCAGTATGTCCACCCCAAGCCCAAGCGATAAGGGTGTGTTAAAACAGGCCATCTTAATAGTAGCTATTTCCCCAGGCCCTTATGCCCCCTATCAGCTCTCCCCAGCAGTTCGCGCCCAACACCCCCTCCCTTTGTTCCTTTCTGTACCATTAAAACTGCTCTTCCCTTGGCAGGCGAGGCTTTTTTGTTATCCTGCCTTGTCAGGAGCGGAAAGCCTTGGTTAACCAATAAATTTTTTTTGCCTCTTGCTTTTGCATCGGAATTGGTTAATGGGTGATTTGGGGAAGGGACCCTATGATTTAGGCACAACAGTAGCAGATGTCTCTGTTATCTGTATATCCTGCCCTTGGTATGCGCTGGGCCTAGATAATAACCTTGTAACTTCCTTAGCCTTCCCTCGCCTTTGAAAACAGGTAGTCTACCCCTGTACCAAGGGCACAGGCC
This sequence comes from Perodicticus potto, assembly GCA_963574655.1. NCBI lineage: Eukaryota > Metazoa > Chordata > Mammalia > Primates > Lorisidae > Perodicticus > Perodicticus potto. The sequence goes on from CAUYRH010080755.1 coordinate 10,131, forward strand.
AACCTGACCTTCCCTTGAGTCCCAAGACTTTCACGTTTGTCACAACTCTCACGTGCACCCTAGCCCTAAAAAATGTATGAAAGAAAGGCAAGAGATTAAGTTGGGGGCTTGGTTTTTAGGGCACTAGTCTGCCGAGTCTCCTGGCCGGAATAAACTCACTGCTTCCTCTATCAACTGCCACCTGGAGTCTTCTGTCTGCGTCGATTTTCCTGCTACATGAACAATGAGAGGAGGAGGTTGATTTGGGGAAAAAACTGTATTAACACTTTTCTTGCTGTCTTCTCAAATCTTCTTTAGGCTCCCAAGTGTGGGTGGACTGTACTTGATTCTCTTCTTGGTCTGCTTCCGTAGGAGGTGGTGGGTTTCAGGATTTTACTGGTGAACGATGTATCCAGGAATCTATTCCTATAACTTAACAGCTGTAGAAGAAAAGATAACAGAAAAGGGACCTTGTCTTTTCTGGGGTTAGGGGAGGTGAATTAGAGGGAAGAGTCGTGCGAGCCCGACTTGCGCACGTGTTAGACTTCTAACATGTGCGTCATGCGCCACCTCCCCAGCATGATAGGCAAGACAGGCCAGTGGTATGACCTCGGTGGACTGGAGAGGCCTTGGGATCACCCCTCAGCCAGTGAGAGTGCCAGCCTTCACCTTCATTGTGCCACAGCGGCTTTCCAGAGTCTGTAAAATCCTGTAATTCCTAAGAAGCCTTGAAGCTGTTTGAGAGTTTTAAGTTTAGAGTGAACCAATATTGGTCTTATTCTTTCTTTGCCCAAGGCGGTCTTCCTGTGTGAAAACTGGAGACCTGAATAGTGAACTTCAGGAACACATAATTGTGCTTTAACCTTGTAAACTTTGTACCCAAAATCAGCTAGAAAATTTAATAGAGCTTAGGTAACTTTGTGGCATTCCTCTGCATCTGGTGCTCCCAAAAGAATGTCATCTACATACTGAATAAGAACTGTTGTAGTATATGAAAAACGACTCAAGTCTTTGGCTAGGGCTTGTCCAAACAAGTGAGGGCTGTCCCTAAATCTCTGGGGTAACACAGTCCATGTGAGTTGGATGTTAGAGTCAGAGAAGTTTTCAAAAGCAAAAAGGTATTGGGAATTTTATTTTGCTCTTCCCACCTGTCCCTCAGTAGCCCACACTTCTGGGTTAATTTTTGTCTCTAAAAAGGGAAGGCATAGTATGGGTTCCTTTCCCATATTCATATAAATGGTTGTTCCCACTTTAGTTAGTATGTCCCTTCCCAAAAGGGGAGCAGGACTTTCAGGCATGATTAGGAAGGCATGGGAGAACAGCCAGCCACCCTAATTGCAGCTTAAAGGCTGAGAGAAAAATTTGGTAACTGGCTTTCCAGACATCCCCTGAATAGTTACAGATTTGGGGAATAAATGACCAGGGTTAGACAGGAGTACAGAAAAGGTTGCTCCAGTGTCCAGAAGAAATTCTGTCTCCTGGCCCTCCACTATGAGGCAGACCTGGGGCTCCTTGAGGGGTGATGACTAGCTGGAGCCATGAGAATCTGCCCCGGGCACCCTCACTCCAGTTTGGGTGCTGATGGGATCACTGTCCCAGGAGGCCTTCACCTCTGGGGACAGGCTACCCTCCAGTGATCGCCTTTATACTCTGGACAGGGACCCAGTGGCTTACCCGACAGGTGGTTCTGCCAGAAGCAGTCTTTCCTGAAGTGGCCGGTCTGACCACATTGGAAGCACTTGTTCTTAGCTCCTCTGGCTTCCCTCTACCCCTGAATGGTGCCTGTTTGTTGGAGTGCCATCACTAGAGCTGTCATTCTTTTTTTATCCCTTCTCTCTTTTTCCTTCTCTTCCTCCTGATCTCTATTATAAAAGACCACAGTGGCCGTTTTAAGAAGATTCTCCAGGTTATGATCTGGGCCTAGAGCCAGTTTCTGGAGTTTTCTTCAAATATCTGGGACACCTGCACGACAAATTTATAAAATAATTTGGCCCTCCAAGGAGTTGGTTGTCAACTAAGTGTGCTTTCTCATTGCCTCCCTAAGCCACTCAAGAAAGGCTGAGGGACTCTCATTTTGTTTCTGGTAATTGGTAGACAACTTAGAATAGTTCATAGGTTTTTTCCGTGGATCAACATAAACCTTCCAGGATACATGTTGGAAAACGTTTATGCCACTGGTCGCCTTGTTTCTCAGGGTCCCATTCAGGATCCTCAAAGGGAACTGCCTGTCTTCCGGTGGGGTACCTGTCCCTTTCCTCAGGAGACATACTGCCATCAGTATTGGACATGAACTACAAATCACCCCACTTTCTAGCTTCCTCCAAGACTTCATTTTTCTCATTAAAAGTTAAAGTTTGATCTAGTAGTAGCATTCAATCTCTCCAAGAGAGGTCAAAGCTTTGTCCTAACCCCTGGAGAACATCCATGTACTTATTGGGGTTGTCAGCAAATTCTCCCAAATCAAACTTAATTTGGTTCAAATATAAGAGTGTATACTCCTGCACACTTCCCCTTTCACCACCGCAGTCTCCACTAAGGGACACAAAGAAGGATACGGTTGCCTTCTGGGGGTCCCAGTAGGACCAGAAAAAACTCTTGGGACAGCTTCCCTCCTGGCGTTTTCTGAACACATGGAGGAAGGTATGGGAGAAGTAGATGGTGGGTTTGAATTAAGTGGTGAGAGCGTCTCTCTCAGGAATCCCTGACCATTTGGAGAAGTCACTACAGCCAGAAGAGCTGACAGGTCTTACACAATTGGGGGTTGTCCCTGAGGAAAAAGAAAGCTTGCACATATATGGCACTTCAGACCACTCTCCTTCTTGTTAAAAAAAAAGTCTAACTGAAAAATGGTATCATAATTTAGAGTACCCTCTGGAGGCCAATGTTCACCAATGGAGAGTTGATACTGAGGCCAGGCCTGGGTGGGGCAGAAGAAAACCATACATTCTTTTTTCAGCATCTGGAGATCTACATGTCCCAACATAGCCCAGCGGAGTGTTCTGGCAGCACAGGCTGAAATATCAGGTATCCAGGAAATCCTAAAATGTCTGGTCCCACCTGATGACAGTTCTCTTGGCAAGAGAACTTGTTACCTGGGTGTTCTCAGAGAGAGAACATTACCCATTTGTGGGAAGGAACAAATGTCCAGTGTATTAATCAATTCCACCCAGTGTTCCTGGGTTGTCAAAGCATCCTCTGACCAACCCAAAAAGACCTTCCGACCAAACAAAAGGAAGCATGTTTCCAATGCTTGGGGAAGAATTCCTGAGAGTGGCCTCCTCATCCCCTGCCCTTGTCTGGAATTAGCCACTCTTACCAGTGTAGTGCTTAGTACCCACTGGCTCTCCTGTGCTTATTACTTGGCGGCAGCTCAGCCTGAGAAATCAGTTATCAGGGGCCTGATCCCACCTGATGCAAGTTCTGCCCCTTTCTGCACCTGCCCCAGAGTATCAATCAAAGTGGGGATAAGCCCTGTCCTGGAGAAAATGACTGTGCAGTGTTTGCACATTTAACCTTTCACTATTTCTACAAGCTTTTTCTATATTCCCAGTAATGAAAGAGAACAGGCTTTTTATTATGAGCCGGTCTTAAATGCTGTCCTTTCCAACTTCCCTTTCTTTCCCAAAAAGTTGGAAGGGCAACAATAATTAAACTGAGGGTTGAGAGACACTTTAAAATTTGCATTATAACCAGCTACAACTAGGCAAAGTCTTATAGAAACCCAGAATGACTGAAATCTTCCAATTACACCAATAGACCAGGAAAAAAAAAATCACAGAGCTGTGGTCATTTTTCCTGTCTTTTTTTGTTTTCAAGAGACTGGACCATAGCCGAGGGTTTAAAGCCAGTCTTGCCTTGGGGAGTTGTCCCCAGGCTTCTGTTCGTAGGCTCCTGGTCACCCAGAGAAGCCATACAGAGGAATTATTTTGCTCTTTGTTTGGAGCCAGCTTCTTGGCCTTTAACCGTTAACATAATTCAGCTTTTTCTCAAGTACATGGAGAGCCAATTGAATTTAATTCTGCAATGAAAGGCAGTAAAAACAAACTTATGACACACCTACAACATCCAAAGCACACTTATAACATTTGAAAAATACCAGAATGAGCCCATACAAACTTAACTAGTATATAAAGCAATCCTTTACCAACATTTAAACCAAGCATGTAAACTACAAGGAGAGATAGAGAAGCAGAATAGGTCTAAATAAATAAATAGGAAAAGTATGGGACCTTGGAAGAAGAGAGAACATAAGAGCTGGGAAAGCACGATTTTCCAAAGGCCCTCCCATTCTATAGGGTAGGAACCATTGCTAGGTGTGGGAGCTCTGGGAGCTACTTCTATTTCTTCAGCTCTCAAGCCTTCTAACATTCCTTTCCACTTCTTTCTTTTGGAGCCAAGGGGAATTAGAAAGTTTGTTCCCCAACAGCCTCTCGCCTGTGACCTGAAGGTCAGCAGGAACACCGTGCACATTTACCGGCCGATGGGTATCAAAATTATTAGTTTCCATTATTATAGCTATAGAGAAAAGCAGGATAGAGGTATGTGGTCCCATTGCTTACCACAGATCTTCAATCCCGGACAAGCCCCCAAATATGATACCAGATTTTCACTCTTCAGTAGGTCCTTGTCTTGGGAATTCAAAGAATGAACCCATAGACCACAGATCATTGGTAAGATAGGATTTTTATTAGAGGTTAGAAAGGAATACAGAAGGAGTAAAGAGCACCAGAGCTTCTGGAAGGGGGAAAGAACTGAAGAACTCTCTTGGGAGTCTCCACATGGACTCTTATCTAGGGGTCTTAAGTCTAGAGGATTACACATGGCTGGCAGTTGGTAGATGGAAAGACATCTTTTCAAAGTTAATCAGTGCATTAACAAATGAAAATGTAGTTCCTCCTTCACTAGGGTGAAGTTATCAGGTCCTTTACAGTCTTTGTCCCTGAGAAGGGATTAGGGTGTGTGCTCCTACCCAAGGTGGAACCACCCAAAAAACCATCACAGGCTGCTTTGTTCATGATCTTAGCAGAGCCCAGAGGGTGTGCCCCCAAAAAGGCAATCTGTGCCTGGAAATGTGGGTCTGACCTGTGAGCTCACCTGGGCCTAGAGAATGGGGGGCTCCCTGTCTAGCCCTGAGTGGTGGAATCCTGTATCACTTATGCATAGGGAATGGATATACTAATGACCCTGATTGGGTCATTATACAACATACGTATGTAACCTAAGAAAATTAAAGGAAAAAGAAAAAGAAAAAAACATACAACTCTATGTGAAACATACAACTGTATCCCATAAATATGCATAAACATACAACTGTATCCCATAAATATGCCCAATTATAATGTATCAGTTTCAATAAATAAAGACACAATGTTTAATACCTTTTAGGGGACACAGGCTCCTCTGATAATTTAGGGCAAGTTGGCAAACTTTTTCTCTAAAGGAGGATTAGATATAAAGGAACCTAGTCTAACCTTAAGGTGTGCAAGTTCAGTCATGGAGAAAGGAACATAAACAGAAACTACACCATCGACTCCAGCTATCTCACGGAGTGGGGCGAGGAAGTGAGAGGGAGCTAAAGGTCCCTCTAATTCTGGAGACTGACGAGAACAGGATCGGCTGAGGGGACCGGAAGGAACTGAAGGATGAGTAGTGGACGCAGTAGAATTAGTTTGTAATTTGTCTATATTGCTACATGGTAGCACTGTAGGACCATCATATAGTGGAGCTGGAGGAAGAAAGGGGTAAAGATATCCAGAAGTGTTTTTAGGAGGAGCCAGCGGTGGACTGAGAGACAACAGGAAGGAATTCTGAGGGCTAGTTGGAGGGGAGGAGTTAGGAGATGAGCTCAGATTGGTTGACAGGGAAGTAGGAGGGACAGAGGGTGGAGGCAACTGTGTGGTTGAGGGAGGAGCCAAATATGGCGGACTGGAACAGGAACTACTCCAATTTTGGAACTCATGGCCATTTGCCTGTGGGGCAGAGGTTTATCTGCTGGGTCAGATAGGTCTGGTTCAGGGGATAGAGTAGAAGAGCCCTTTGTTATAAGAATTTTGAAATTAACCCAAACATAAATTAGGCTTGGTTCTAAGATATGAGAAGCCCTGAATATAGGGGACCTTGCGCCATTTGCCAAGATGCTCATAATCATTATATAAGTCTCAAATTAAAGAAAAATTAAATGAACCATAGCTTGGCCAGATACTTTGGTTGTCTAGTTTGTAAAATGGCCAAATTTGGGTAGAGAATTTAATTAATTTTTTTGGCTGTTAAGTCTAATCCTAATTCTACTAGGTGGCGTAATAAGCACCCCAAGGGGGAATCAGGTGGGACAGAATGGCCTGCACCCATGGCAATTCGTTGCAAGAATAAAGCATGAGCAGAATCACACAAGGACCAGGACAAACGGCAGACATCTCTGCTGCTTTGTTGCTGGCCGTGAAGATGAGAACAGTCTAAGACAGTCGTCACTGTACCCCAGATCAGTGTCAGACCCTTGGGGCCGAGAAGAGCTTGAGACCTGGCACCAGGAATTTTCGTGCAAGGTGTGGAAGCCCTGGACTAGGCCATGCAAGGTCATTGGGAACAGGGAACTCAAGCCTCGAGAAACGGGTGAATCACCAGGAATGTAAGCAACCCAGTCCACAATTTGGGAAAACTCGCTCTCATAGGGGTACTCAGCAAGTCTGGACGAGGCTGGTGTTGAGTGCTGGTTAGAGCGCCTTGGCAAATGGACACAAGCTGATGTGGTGGTGATCGCCTGAGTGAAAGAGGAGGACAGGGAGCCCCCAGGAGCTAAAACCCTGTAGAAGGGGTAGAAGCTACCCTTGGGAGGGGTCCCTAATTATATCCCACTTCTGACACCAGATGAAAGGGTGGCACTCGACCGGCAGAGATCTCATAGACCACCAAGGCTTATACACAAGGTCTTTATTGGCAAGGGATGCTGCAGAGCAGCAGCAAGGAAAGAAAAGAGAGAGAAAGAGAGAGAGAGACCAAAAGACAAGCGCACCTTATATAGGTTCAGTTAGGGTAAGTCTCAGAATGGTGATGGGACGGTAGAAAAGCCAATAAGGAGTTACTGCTCTGGCCGTAAGTTTGAAATTTTCAGCAGGTAATTGGGACAGGGAGATGAGGTAAGTTTTGCGACTGGGAGAGAAGGAAATGTGTAGTAGGCAACTCCCTGTTGTTCAGAGGGCAACTCCCTGTGCTTGGAAAGGAGTTGTAACTTTAAGAGACAGCTAGTCTTGGTCTGTTGAAAGCAGGAAGCGGCTTTTCTGGGGCAATTACCTAACAACAAGAGAGTAAATATTTTAGGCTTTGCTGGCCTTAAGTTTTCTGTTGTGCCCTAACTCTGCCACTGCCTTGTGACAACACAAAAAGAATGTGCATGGATATGTTCCAATACAATTTGACTTATGGCCATTGAAATTTGAATTTTATATCATTTTCACATCATAAGCTATTTTCATTTTATTTCAACCATGTAAAAATAGAAAAACTATTCCTAGCTTGCATGGCTGCACAAAAACAAGTGGCAGGGCAGGTGGCTCGTGCCTGTAATCCCAGTGCTTTGGAACACCAAGGAAGGAGAATCATTTGAGACGGGAGTTTGAGATAAGCCTGGGTAACACAGCAAAATTCTGCCTCTACACAAAATAAAAAATTAGCTGGACATGGTTGCCCAAACCTGTAGTGCCAGCTACTCAGCAAGCTAAGGCATGGAGTGCTTAAGGGATAGGGTTTTTAAGGCTTGCATTGCATCCTGGTTGGCACGCAGGCTGTCCAGGTGCATCTGGGTAGGGTAGCAAACAAGCATTTGTACAGAAGCAGAATTTCTCGGTTAGTTAGCCATACATCTTTGTTTTAATATGTTCCCCCTATACATCTTAGTTTCAGTACTTTCCCCGCCAGGTATTGTTTAAGGTCAGTCCTGGAACAGTTGTACCTCCGGGTCTGTTTCCCAGGGAATTAATCAAGGAAGAAATTGGGAGTGAACTAGAAGCAAAAAATCAATTAGTACTTTCCCATCTATCTTGGGAGTGAACTATACTTACTTCATTTTTTTTGAAAGCTTACAGTCCGGAAACTTGCCAGGAGTTAACTGGTATTTTTCCACTTTCACCTAGACCCAGTAGACCTAACAATTTTGCATCATCAATTATGAGGAAATTACATTAAAGCATAAAAAGATAACTTACATCTTTCATGAGATGTGTTCTTCCTAAAGCAGAGTGCTTAAGCCATAGGGCTTTTAAGGCTTGGTCTGCATCCTGGTTAGCACACAGGCTGTCCAGGTGCATCCGGGTAGGGTAGCAAACAAGCATTTGTACAGAAGCAGAATTTCTCGGTTAGTTAGCCATACATCTTTGTTTTATGTTCCCCCTATACATCTTAGTTTCAGTACTTTCCCCTCCAGGTATTGTTTAAGGTCAGTCCTGGAACAGCTGTACCTCCAGGTCTGTTTCCCAGGAAATTAACCAAGCAAGAAATTGGGAGTGAACTAGAAGCAAAAAATCAATTAGTACTTTCCCATCTATCTTGGGAGTGAACTATACTTCACTTTTTTTGAAAGCTTACAGTCCAGAAACTTGCCAGGAGTTAACTGGTATTTTTCCACTTTCACCTAGGCTGAGGAGGTCTAACAAATTTGCATTATCAGTTATGAGGAAAACACATTAAAGCGCAAAAAGATAATTTACATCTTTCATGCGATGTGTTCTTCCTAAGGCGTTCTTTGATTATCCTTCTCTGTTAAATAGAAAACAAAACCGTAAAACACTAATTTGTGATTCTTTCCAAGCACTTTCTTTCCAAATTATCATTTCCGTCCAATGAAATTTAATTACACTTCTTAAGAGGTAAAATCCCGCCGCCAAAGTGTAAAATAACACCCCTCTCTCGTTAGGGACGTGTAAACCTCCCACTCACGCTGTGACCCTGTGTCCCAAAGTCCTCACCAACCAGCGGTTTCTGATGTTTACCGAGCAGGTGCCGCCTGCCCGTCCGCCCCGCTCAGCCCTACGGCCCCGGGGCAGGAGCTCCCAGCGGCCCTCCTCGCTCCCCTCCTCTGGGCAACAAGGTCAAAAGGTAAAACTGCCTGTTCAACGAGCTCAGGCGACAACAGCGACCAGGGACGGCGCTCCGTCGTGCCAGTGACAACCCCGCCTGCGGTGAGCGCGGAGCCCCCTCCGCGCACCAGGGACCGCGCAGAGACCAGGCACGCCGTCCCGACTGTGAGGCACGCCCCGCGGACGACAGGGGGCGTTCGGACGCGTCTCCCGTGGACACAGCAAAACCCGCGCGGAGCCCGCGCACGACTCGGGCGGCTCCTTGACCCGGTTTCAGGTCAGACGCGGAGCGCGCGGCCGCGAGCGACCGGCTCCTCGGGCAGGCTCCGCAGCCGCAGCGCGAGGCGGAGAGGAGGAGGACGGGGAAGCCGCCGTCCGCCCTGGGACCTAGCAGTACTCACCCCGGCCGCCCGACTCCCCGCGGCGGCGCGGTCCCCCACGCCCGGTGCCGCTCCGGGCAGCTAAAGAAAGCAAAGCGCACGCACCCGCCTCTTTGGCGGCGCCCGTGGGGCCCAGAGCAGCCAATCAGAGCAAAGTACGCGCGCGCCCCGCCCCCGTACTGCTTTCGGAGCGCGCGCCGGTCCCGCCCCCATCTGCAGCGGAAAGGAACACCCGGCCTGGATCACACACCGCGAGCAAGGTGGGGTCGGTGCCAGCCCTACGGACTTCAGAAGCAGTGACCACTTACTCTGGAAAGAGAATCTGATGTCTTAGACTGCAAAGGATAATGAAATGATCCACGCTGTAAGGAGAAGAAAGGAGAAGTCGCTTTCCAGAGAACAAGGCTGTGGTTTTTGGCAGAACCAGTGGCCTGACTAGAAGGAGATCACCCTCTTGATTTTCCATCCTAACAAAGGAGAGAAAAATCCGTTTAAAATGAACTATGAGTAGATTTTGCTGCAAAGTAAGAGATTATCCTGAGCTAAATAATTTAAACTCACTCGCCTTGGGAACTGCCCACACCCCAAGATCCTACCTGGAACCCAGTCCCGAGGAGGCCAGGTTCCTGTCCCTAGGACCTCACTTTTGGTCTATGACAAACAGAACTTTCCAGAAGTTAAAATTATAATAAAATAAACCTAGCTTCTTTAACATTAAAAAAAAATGCAACTCACTTGAGGCTTGTCAGTTGCTTAGAATTTTGGGGGGTTGGGTTGGGAATAGGTAATATATTTCCCTTTCGTTTTCTTCATGAAACATTCCCCAGGCTCTCCCATCCTTGCCCTGTGTAGCACCTGTGTGCCCAAGGTGGGCGGGGGCACTGGCCCAGTGTCTGGTATGTAGTCACATGGGTTTCTCTCTAGGCTAAGAACAAAAGGGGAAGTAATTTAGGATACAATTACTTTCTGATAGGAAAACTGCCAGGAAAAGTAGTTAATTTTTTGTTTATAGTGTAAACCAGGAAGCAACAGTAATTATAACAACGTATTGAGTGTCTCTCTGTGCGGGACTCTTCCTGTGTTCTTACTTGCTTTCATGGTTACCATGAGGTAGCACTAAAATGCGTGTTGGTACAGCATAGCGCTGGGGTCAGTGCACTTTTCTGGGCAAGCAACAGATAGTAAATATTTTAGACATTGTGAGCCACAAAATCTCTATTTGAACTACTCAGTTCTGTCATTATAGCATAAGAGTGGCCAGAGATGGTGTGCCAATGAATGTTTATGGTTGTGTCCCAATAAAACTTTACTTGCAGAAACAGCAGCCGTGTTTGGTTCAGCCCCCCTTGAGCAGTGGACAAGCACAACTCAAGGAACGGTTGCTACCAATTTGATTTTGTAGTCTGCCTCTTCCTCACTCTCCTAATTCCTCACTTCTATTTGCCTCTGTCATCTCTTTCATAAAATAAAGCTAAGAATAGTACCTTCTCATAGAAAAGTACCTAGCACACTGCTATCATGCAAGAGATGGTCATAACAGTCAGCTGCAGTGGCACCTGTGACCCCAGCTCTCTGGGAGGCTGCCGCAGGCGGATTGCCAGAGCTTAGGAGTTCAAGACCAGCCTGAGCCTGTCTCTACTTAAAATAGAAAAACTACTGGGCTGGTGGTAAGCACCTGTAGTCCCACTTACTTGGGAGGCTGAGGCCAGGAGTTTGAAGTTGCCATGAGCTATGATGATGACATGGCACACTAGCTTGGGTGACAGAGTGAGACTCTGTCTAAAAAAAAGGGGGGGGGAGAGAGAGAGAAAAAGAAAGAAAGGTAGGAAGGAAGAAATGGGCATACTGAAATTCAGAGATACTACAGCAAATTTAGTGAAATCTCTTACAGCATATTTTGACTCCAGAATCCTACCATAAAGGTATTCAAGTGCATTGACAGGAAAAAATAATAATCCATTTTTAAATCCCTGGGCAACACTATGGCAGGAGCTCTTCCATTGTATGCCATTTTGGAATTGGCAGTTGAGTAATCAAAAAGTCCCAGTAAAAGGGGAACTAGACAAATATATACATCCATCAACATTTTGGAGACCAAACTAAATCATAGCAAACAGAAGGAGGAAAGTAGTAAAGATTAGAGTGGAAATAAATGAAAGTGAGAATAGTTTATAAGAGAAAACATCAATCAAAACGTGTTTTAAAATTATGTACACTGATAAAATCAACAGATCTTCAGTGAGACTCACTAGGAAAAAAAGGCAGAAGATTCAAATTGCCAAAATCCAAAATGAAAGAGGGGACATTATCATCAATTTTACAGAAATAGAAAAAGATTATAATAGAATAATATGAGCAATTGTGTGCCAGAAATTAAATAACTCAGATGAAATGGTAAAATTCCTGAAAAAAACACAAACTACTGAAAATGACTGAAGAAAAAAAATGATAACCTGAATAGAGCTGTACGTTTAGAGCAGTGGTTCTCAACCTGTGGGTCGCAACCCACAGGAACTGTATTAAAGGGTTGTGGCATTAGGAAGGTTGAGAACCACTGGTTTTGAGATTGAATTGAAACTTTGACAAAGAAAATCCTAGGCCCAGTGGGCTTCACTTGTAAATTCTACAAAAACAGTGAAAAAATTGCAATGTGGCCCACACCTACCTTGAGCTCAAGATTTTGAGACCAGCTCAAGAGTTTGAGTAAGAGTGAGACCCCATCTCTAAAAATAGCCAGTGTTGTGGCAACACCTGTGATCCCAGCTACTTGGGAGGCTGAGGCAAGAGGATCACTTGAACCCGGGGGTTTGAGGTTGCTGTCAGCTACGCCGAGGACTTGGCACTCTAGCCAGGGTGACAGAGTGAGACTCTGCTCAGTAAATTAATACAATAAAAAAAAAGAAGAAAGAAAAGAAACTATCAAGTCTTCCAAAATTTATCTAAAACATAGAACAGGAAAGAACTCTTCCCAATTCATTCTATAAAGCTACTATCATGAAATAGCAAAACCAAAGATACCATAAGAACCATAAGTAACACATACACACTGATACCCCTTATAGACTAAAGAAATCCGAACAAAATATAAGCAAATTTAATTCAGCAACACATAAAAAAATTATATACCATGGCCAAGTAGAACTTATTATGGTAACATAGGACCAGTTAATATCCAAAATTCAATCAGTGTAATATATCAGATTAACAGAATAAAAGACAAATCCTAGTGATCATCACAATAAATGCAGAAAAAACAGCTGACCTTTTGTGTTTACCTGGATGAAGCTGAAACACATTTTTCTTAGTCAAGCATCACCAGAATGGAAAAAAAATATCCAATACTAATATGAAACCAATATATATATATAAACAACTATATGCCCACATGAAAAACACAAGTATAGTCTATTGAGGGGAAGGAGTGGAGAGAAGGGAGAGTGACTGGCGGGATCTCACCTAATGTGTACAATGTAAGGATGTTCAGCACAGCGCCCCCCCCCCAGGTGAAGAGTTCAACTACATCTTGAACTTTACCTTAGAATTGAAAACAATGTAACCTACACATTTGTACCCTCATATCAATCTGAAATGAAAAGAAAAAAAAACAAACAGCTGACAAAATCCAAAACTTTTTCATGATAAAAAATGCTTAACAAATTAGACACAGGAGGAAACTTCCTTAACTTGATAAAGATCTTCACAAATTAGACACAGGAAGAAACTTCCACAACCTTAAGAAGCAAATACAACAAACTCACAACTAACGAGAATAAATGCTTCTGCCTGAGATCAAGACCAATACAAGAGCGTGGGGTCCAGCCACTTCCATTCAACATTGGACTAGATGTTGTAGCCAGGAAAATTCTAAAAGAAAAATAAAATGGCTTCTAGGTCAGAAAGGAAGAATTTAAATTATCTCTATTCACAGGTGACATGATCATATATATTTTTTTTTAAAAATGAAGAATCCATAAAGAACTTGCAAGAACTAATATACTAGTTCAGCCTGAGACAGGCTACAAGATCAATACACAAGAATCAATTGCTTCTACACACTAGCAGTGAATAATGCAAAAATGAAATTAAGAAAACAATTCCATTTATAATAATAGCTTTAAAAAAGAATAAAAAATCTAGCATACATGGAACAAAACAAGTACAAGATTCATAGACTAAAACATATAAAACAAATTAAAAAGCCAAATAAATGGTAAGATTCTCTACACTCATGGATCTGGAGACCTAAGACGGCAACCTTTCACAAATTGATACACCCTCGCCACACTACGGGATAAATCAATATGAATGGGACTTCCAGGGTGGTTCAAATCTCTTTCAAGAACTGCAGAGGTCATCTTGGGTGTTAAGTTCAGGTTCTGCTGTAGAGAGGGCACGGTTGCATCCTACCTTGTTGCAAAGCATTTCAAAGCAAGCTTTAAACAGCATCTTCTTAAAAGGCAAACTAAACCTCAACATTCGGTTGACCTTTAACAGCGTCCCTTTAGAGTCAGAAGAATCTATTAGCTGTTTTTTGCCATAGGAGTGGTAATGCTTTCATTTATGACAGATATCTATTTCTGGGGACAGATCTTTCAGGGAAATTATTTCCTGTTGGGAAAAAATTACACAGAAAGCTGATGTTCCAGTAACAGTCATGGGAAAACAGAAAAAATATTGTGAATTAAAATGTTATGTTGTTCTGGTTTTACAAAAATGTGTTTATGCTAATTAGCAAGAAACCCATGGGCTCTCCTTGAATTCATTTACTCATTCTTGTATTCATTTCTTCCACAAATAGTTACTGAGAACTGACTATGTTTTAGAAACTAGCATAATTTCTAGTTAGATGGGATGATAGACAGAAACAGAAAACAAATTGTCATAAGGACGTCAAAAGGGTATTCATGTGAGTAATGGCTGAGGGCCTAATTTAATTAGTGTGGACGAGAAAGAATTCTCTACTGCTATGGCAGTTAAGCTGAGACCTAAAAAATTAAGAAAGACAGCAGGTATGGTGGTAGGTGCCTGTAATTCCAGCACTCCGGAAAGCCGAGGCTCAAACTCAGGAGTTTGATACCAGCCTGAGCAAAAGCGAGACCCCATCTCTACTAAAAACAGAAAAACTAGCCAGGAATGGTGGTGGGCGCCTGTAATCCCAGCTACTCAGGAGGCTGAGGCAGGAGGATCACTTGAGCCCACGAGTTTGAGGTTGCTGTGAGCTATGATGCCATGGCACACTACCCAGGGTGACAGAGTGAGACTCTGTCTGAAGAAAATAAAGAAAGAGAGAGGGAGAAGAGCTGAGGATGGCATCTTCAACAGAAAAAAAGTCAGAGCCTCCGAGGTCAGTGTGTTGGCAGACATCTTCGCCTGTCTGGACTACTGTGCGAACATACCATGGTTTGGATGCTTACAAACAAGAGAGTCTGGAGGCTGAGAGTCCCAGATCCAGGCACCAGCAGATTCAGTGTCCGCGTGGATCATTTCCTCATCGATGGAGTCTATTCACTGTGTCCTTGCTTGGTGGAAGGACCAGCTAGGCTAGATCTCTGGGTTCTCTTTCATGTGGGGACGAACCCCATGGGGACATAAGCATCTCCAAAAGGCCCCGCCTCCTAATCCATCACCTCGAGGGTTAGGATTTCAATATATGAATGGGGGGAGCATATACATTCAGTCCATTGCAATGGAGAACGGCAGGTGGGGAGAATGGGGGATGAGGTAGGACTCTGGTTAATGAGGGGGGAGAGAGATGGGGGTAGGAAGCGGGGGTGAGGGGAAGAGAAAGAAAGTGTGGGAGGGGAAGAGAAGGAGAGAGAGAGAGGGGGAAATAGAGGGAGGGAGAGGGAGACAGAAAGAGGAAGAGGAGAGGGGGAGAGGGAGGTGAGGTTGAAGGAGCCGGGTAACTCAGAACCTCGTGTCCTTAGAGTAAGAAGTCTGAATTTAGATAACAATCAAAGGCATAGGCGCAATAGGGGTCCACAATCCCTTTTCCACATTGAGAAGTTTGGTTTCCTTGTGAAAAGTGAGTTAATTGTAAGAGAGCAAAGAGGCGTGGCAGGGATGCCTGTTAGGAGGCCCTCACATCAGTTCACCCGAACAGAGGTGAACTGTTAGGTTTGGCAGCAGCAGCGAAGATGTAAAGAAGTAAACAGATGGGGGCTGACAACTAAGTTCGTGAACTCATCCTAGAAACAAGTGCTGGGGGCCAGAGCTGGAGGTTCCGTCCGCAAGGTGACTGCGCCCTCTGGCGGCCGCGGGCGGGAGCGACGACCGGTCACACCTGCTCCCTCGCAGCAGCCGCCACCGTGCGTCTCCCTCCCCAGACTGCCAGTCGCCAATTTTCCAGTAGCTTTCTTTCCTCCACGTTCTAACCTGCTGACCAACCGAGGATGCACCTCGGGCTGTCACAGGAAGCAGACAACCAAGCACCGGCCGAAGCCCTGTACCTGGGAGGTTGACGAGGTCCCCGTCTCAAAATAGCACGAGTTCGCCCCCCAGACCCGGCTTGTCCCGGTGGCCCTGCGGTGGAGCGCGAGGAGGCGCGGGAAACCTCTGCGCAGGAGCCTCCGCTGCCCGAGGTGTTTTATGAGTGTGTGCGGGCGGGGAGGGCTTGCTTTCCTTTTTCTTTTTTAGTATCTATCTATCGACAGAATCTCGCTCTGTCAAGGGATCCTCGGAGTCCCGATGTTGCAGGTGTGAGCCCCGCGCCCGGCCCCTCCCTCCTTCCCTCCCTCCCTCGCTTCCTTCCCTCTTCTTTTCTTTCTTTCTTTTTCATTTATCAGCAAGCCTTAGATATTCAAAGGGTCATGTTTATGTTTTAAAAAGACAAGGTAATCATTTGGGTAATGAGGGAGGGAGGGAGGTCTGTTCTCGTGTTCAGCAAGGCACCTGTGGGAGGTGGGGTGTAAACAGGTGCGGGCGCAGGAGGCAAAGTCCCCAGGGACCGGTTGGGGGCGCACTGGCGCATCTGGCTTCAAGGACAAGCTGCCATCTAGGGACTAGATATTTACAACAATTATATTTGAAAAGTCAAACATATTTGAATTGAAGCGGTCGATTTGATTTAATGTTCCCAGATACTATGTATACACAGGATTTGTTTAAACATACTACAAATTGCGTCCTGCCCATCTGCTGTGATGTTTGCAATGGACCAAAGGGCGGTGAAACAGTGCCATCTAGTGGGAAAATGGAGAGGCATGTTGAATATATTTACAGGCTGGTTTGTCTTTTCTTTCCCTCCCGCCCTTGGTAAAAAATAGCATGAGATCAGGTTAACAATCCGTTCCTTTAACACTAAATATCCATTTTATTTTTATTTTAAAAAAGCTTTTTTGACACAGAGTGAGACTGCGATCTAGGGACTGGATATTTACAACAATTATATTTGAAAAGATTGTTGACACAGACTCTCACTCTGTCATGCTGGGTAGAGTGTTGTGCTGTCACAGCTCACAGCAACCTCATGCTCCTCCTGTCTCAGCCTCCTGGGTAGCTGAGACTACCCACACCCACCACCACACGCAGCTAGTTTTTCTATTTTTAGTTGAGACAGGGTCTCCCTCTTGCTCAGGCTGGTCTCCAACTCCTGAGCTCAAGGGGTCCTCCTGCCTCGGCCTTTCAGAGTGCTGGGATTACAGCCTTTGGGGGGACTTTTTTGTTTGTTTTCTCTGTAGCGTAGATGCAGTTTACTTTAATTTTTGTCCCATGCATTTATTATCTCACTCTTTGTAACGCCACCCTCATAGCCACTACTTGTCTTAGGGAAGTGTTAACCTACTTCCCTGTCTCCTTCAGCTTCCCCCTCCCCAAATACTCCAAATAAATATAGAAACTGTGCACAGTTTTCTAGGCCAGGGCATCTTTAGGACTGGCCCCTGGTAACCTGCTGCTTGTCACCCACTCCAGTCATGTTCACTCCAGTCTACCCCAGCTAATCTGAAAAAGACGCATTGGCCGGGGCGGTGGCTCACGTCTGTGATCCGAGGCCTGACACTGATGACTGTTCTTGTGCCTGTCTTCACTCCCCTTCCTCCCCCCAAACAAATCTTTTCATAGTGGTTTCCTTTTGCAGTTCTCCCGGATCCTTGGTGCCACTCTCTGATTCTTTTCTGGTGTACCCGCCTGTATGTCAGTCTTCAAAGTCATCACCTTACAGCGTCTCTTGGGCTCAGAAAAAGTGTGATCACAAAAGCAAGAGACCGAACACTGAAAACAAACCACGATTACCAGGCCGGAGTTTTGAAAATGAAACTTTGTTCAGGTTTGGTGTTTCCTCACACGTGCCCAGCCCCTTCAGCCTGTTACTGAGGAAACCCAGTGGCAGAGTCTTCCTCAGCGAGCCCAGAACCCTCTTTCAGCGGATAATCTGGTTGCCCCTCAGGGAGCCCCGTGGTCCCTGGGAAGGCCTTCACCTTGCTTGAGTTTTCTCCAAAATCCAGTCCACAAACTTGACCACATGGGTGTAGACACCTGGCCGCTCCCTTTGAGCGCAGCCTTCGCCCCAGCTGGTGATGCCCACCAAGTGCCAGACCTCGTCGTGTTTGCAGGACAAGGGTCCCCCTGAGTCTCCCTGTGGCAAGGGGAGAAAAGGCAAGCACACAGGTCAGTTCAGACGCTTCCCATCTGAGATGCATTTTGCTCAGAACGATTTCCCCTAAAATGTTACCCTGGCCCTTTGCTGCACTTCGTAGAAGCTGATTGCTTTTTTTCATTTAGTCAAAAATGACTAATTGACCTCAGATTTCAGAAGAAGTAAAATAAGTACACTGCGTCCTTTGCTGGTTGGCAGAAGGCTGCTTTTTAAAATGCATTAAACCTTTGCATATATTCAGTGGGTTGAAAAGACCCTTACCTTACAGGCATCCTTCCCACCTTCCTTGTAGCCCGCACAGATCATCTTGTTGGTTATTTTATGCCTTCGGTATCTCAGCTGACAGTCCTCATTTGTCATTAAGGGTATCTTGGCTTTCTGGAGAGTGTTTTGTGTTTTGTCTAAAAAACAGTTTGTTTTTGGTTAGCGATTAACTATATATTATACACGGGGTACACATAAAGTTCATGGGTAATTCACTATGTTAAACTATTTTAAATTGCACATGAACTTCATGCCCACCCTGTATATATTTATGTACATGCTTAAAATCAAGTTCATACCTATATGAAAATCCAGAAAGAAAAAACATTAGGTTAACTAACCTCTCAGACCTTTTACAAGTGTAAAGATGACACTATTCCCACTATTGCAGTCACCATTTTGTTAATGTTAATTAAGGTCAAAATTAATTATGGCTCTAACTGGAATTACTTCTCAGAGAAAGTAACTGGATAACAGGCTAGAACATTTACTGAAAAGTTCTAAGTTCCACATTAAAATTCATTAAGCAAAAGTAGTCATTAAAGAGACTTAGTCATATTTAAAATTCCCAATCATAGATGGTAGTTTTAGCTTCACTTGAGTGATTTTCTCTTTCCAGCCCTGTTAATACCCTTCCTGCAATTGGATGTTGAGGTTTCACTGCGTTTTACCACATGACTGGACAGAGCAGAGAAGGTTCTGCTCTTTTTAGGGTGCAGCCTATGGAAAGACATCATTTTTTTACCTCTTAGTTTTCTGTACCCCCATCCTGTCACCCAGCAATCCGTGTATATTACATGTTGATCTCCTTTTGAAGGGAGGCATATGGGTCGCTGAGAATCTAAATTTGAAAAATCATCATTTAGTTTTCAGAAGCAAAACGTCTTTTCCAGAAGAAACTCTCTTCTTCCACTTGACACTCTTTGTGCTTTTAAAAAATTTATTATAGATGGTTTCTGCCTTATTGCAGAGTATTTTCTTTTCTAGACACAGTTTCACTGTCACCCTGGGTACAGTGCCATAGCGTCACAGCTCACAGCAACCTCCAACTCCTGGGCTCAAGCCATCCTCCTGCCTCAGCCTCCCAAGTAGCTGGCACGACAGGAACTGGCCGCCATACCTGGCTAGTTTTTCCATTTTTAGTAGAGACAGGGTCTTGCTCTTGCTCAGGCTGGTCTTGAACTCCTGAACTCAAGGGATCCTCCTGCCTCAGCCTCCCCGAGTGCTGGATCACAGGCGTGAGCCTCTGTGCCTGGCTCCTCAGCCCTTTTTGTTCCTCACGTTCAGCATTACATATGACACAGCCCAGGACGAGCCAACCCTCCCCACAGACCCCTTCATGCCCACTAAGCGGGGTACTCCATGCAAATGTTTCAATCGCTGTGACCCTAAGTTCTTCTGTCCCTAAAAGGGAGATATTAGACTAAATGATCTTTACCATTGCAATTGACTCAAAAATTATGTCATTCCTATGCAACTGAAGAAGCCCGAAGAGAACTTATCTCTTCACCCACATTCTCGGCCTTAACAGATGGCACTAGACACCCCCCCCCCAGTCCATCCTCCTTTCCATATGACACTGGGAAGAGACTGGTAGGGTCAGGCCATGAATCAGCTGGTGATAAACATTTTTCTCTAGGTCACCATCACAGGTAACTTTCCAATCACAACTCTACGTACCTGTGTAATTCATTGTGGTTTCCAGTTTCAACAAGGCGATATCATACCCACTTTCTGCCATTTTATATTGGTCGTGAATTATTATTTCTTGAACCCCAAAGAAAAGTGTGTCCTCTTTTATTTCGGATTGATTTAAGATGCCACTGTACACGCGCAAAAGTTTAGGCGACTCCAGTCTAAGGAACAAACAACAGAGGGAAGGAAATTCCCTTTACCGAGTAATTCCCAAACATTTGGAGCTGTGTGGCTATTTAACTGGCTATTACTAATGTTTTCTGCCAATGCTGAACTTTTAGGCAGAAAAAGTGATTTCATTCTAAGACTTTTTCGGTCACACATTTGCCCTATAAAGAAGATGCCAAGCTATTATTTATATTAAGCATAAAAAGTGAGTGAATGCACTTTTCACTCTCTCTCTCTCACACACACACACACACACACACACACACACACACACACACACTGGATCTCCCAACCTCCCACCAACTAGCCGTGTCTGAGAAATCCACCCGGACTTCCTGGTACTCTGTTTTCCTAAATGTAAAAGGTAAAGGGAAATGCTGATCTCAAATGGATCCTTGAGTTCTGAGTGTGTTGCATAAGGCTAAAAAGCACAAACTAAAGCACACAAAACTATATCTGGAAACAAGTCAAAGGATGCTAAACTGGCAGTGAGGAAGTCTGGCCAAATAAAACCCCTGGGGACACATACATTCCCCCATTGGAGCCTTTACTTTTGCAGGGGAGGGGACAGACTCTCACTCTGTCACCCTGGGTAGAGTGCCACAGCGTCATCATAGCTCACAGCAACCTCAAACTCCTGGGCTCAAGTGATCCTCCTGCCTCAGCCTCCTGAGTAGCTGGGACTACAGGCGCCCGCCACCATTCCTGGCTAGTTTTTCTATTTTTGGTAGAGACGGGGTCTTGCTCTTGCTCAGGCTGGTCTTGAACTCCTGAACTCTAGGGATCCTCCTGCCTTGGCCTACCGGAGAGAGCCACCATGCCCAGACTACGCCTTTACTTTTGACCAACATTGAAAGTGATCTAAGTGGGAAATTCAGTTTGAGGGTACATAATGAACTCTTTCTATATTTCCACAGAGAGAGAGAGAAAGCAGGCCAGGGGACACTGGACTCGGAGAATGGGAAATTCTCTGTGAGCTTAGTTCCGGGCCTAACGTGTGGAGCAAGGCACAGAAGGTGGCATGCTTGGTACACAGTCACCAGAAAGCCTCTCGGGATGGGGACCCACTGAGCCTGGACAGTGGACAGTACGTGATCAGAGACCATGTCCCTGCCCTTGCTCCCATACTGGGAGACCATGAGCGCCTCTTCCTCCCCCCCTCCACTAAAGAAATACATGAATTACCCTCGTCTACTAGTCACGGACCACATGCACATGTGGCGATGGGGACTGGTACTGACCCGTGCAGACAGTGAGCGGCTGTTACGATCCACTGGTTCCCAATGATGGAGCCCCCGCACAGGTGCCTCTGGGCGGGCGACGTGACGTGCAGTGCCACCTGCCACGGCCACTCTCCATGAACAGACGCGCTTCCCCCAACGACCCTGGGCTTGATTTTGGTTGTACATGCTACAGCAGAAAGATGGCAGTGAGTAGCTTCCACCGTCTTCCTTAGTCATCAGTGAGTAAGCTCCTTCCGGAGCCAAAAGAAGAAAACCTCCCTTCAGTCCAAGAGTTTACCGTGACCCCGAGCTGTGGAGATTTTATGGTCACACTGACAAGGAAAAACGTGTGCCTGGAAATGGCAGTGACCAAGTCACCTTATAAGCTGCCCTCCTTGGGTGGTCCTACCAGGCCTCTGAGCCTCCTCTAAAATATAACACTAATTGATGTTCCTTTAAAGCAGTGGGTGTCAAGAGCGGTCCCCAGACCTACAAGCATCTCCTGGGAACGTGGTAGAAATGCAAATTCTTTTTGTGTTTGCTTATTTGAGACAGAGTCTCCCTTTGTGGCTCTGGGTAAAGTGCTATGGTGTCATACCTCACAGCAACCTCAAACTCCTGGGCTTAGCCTCTTGCCTCAGCCTCCTGAGTAGTGGGGACTACAGGCACTCACCACCATGCTGCACTAATGTTTCAATTTATAGCAGACACGGGCTCTCACTCTTGGTCATGCTGGTCTTGAACTCCTGAGCTCAAGTGATCCACCTGCCACAGCCTCCCAGAGTAGCAGTTCTCAACTGTGACCCACAGGAACTGTAAGGGTTGTGGCATTAGGAAGGTTGAGAACCACTGTCCCAGAGTCTTGGAATTATAGGAATAAGGCACCTGGCCTTGAAATGCAACTTCTCAAGCCCCACCTCAGAGCCAGGGAGTGAGAAAGTTCCAGTGGATCCTTGCTTAGGTATGAGGACTCTGCTAGGAAGGAAAGGGGGGCTCCTTCCACTCAGTGGCTGCTTTTGCCTCATTTTCCCCTTTCCCCCGACTCAGGCCGAGCTGGGCTCCCAGTCACTCCTGTCCTATCCATGTCCAAACCAGGGCACACCTTCCGTTTGTGAGCCTCTTCCACCCTTTGGCCCTGCTGACAATTTGAGGGTCTCTTGGCCGACCTTGTTGCTATCCAAGGACTTTGGCTCAGAATCATCCCTCTGTTTCTTTCTCCTCTTGGCTGCCCTGGACAGGACAACAGTCCCCTCTCTTTCTACTCCCAGGTTGGAGCCCAGCCCCCATCCGCCAGAGGACCCAGACAGTGTGGGAATGGGAATGCCTTCTCATTCAAGAATGGACATTAGTTTCAGAAGGTCCTTTTGAAGATTTTAGCCATGTTTTAGAATTTCTGGGAAATTCTTATGGTTTTCCAAGTGAGAAGTCAGCATGAAGGCAAAGTTGAAGGAAATCACTAGATAATCATTAGCTAAAGTATATTATAAAAAACTTAATACAGTCCTCATGTGGGTAAGGGTCAAAGCTCTTGTAATTCATTCTCTTATGTTTCTCAGTTTAAAGAAAATGCTGAAATTTTCTGCGTCTAGTATGATCATGATTCGCATTTGATTCATTCAATCTTAGTCGCCTCTTAACTTACAGTACATGATGCTATTGGACAGTCAGCAATAAACAGTCTAAGAACTGTTGTTTCATGTAGCTTGATGAAAATCAGTAATAGTAAAGTTATATGGTAATTCCGGGAGCAGAATTCATGGTATGTGCTCCTACTGTGGGTTCTGTCCCTCCGAACGATTCTCTTTGCCTACAAAACATTTCTTGCTGCTAAGCTCAGAAAGTGGCCACTGGCATGGAAACATTGCTGATCTGATTTTTATTGTAACTCTTATGTCATCATAGGTCTGTTATAATCTAGACGACAGGGTTCCATCATTCTGGGCTGAATAGGAAGCCCCAGGTAAGCTCAGAACCAGTCGTCTGGGCTCTATTGAGGTCAAGAACAATAAAGACCTCGAATAAGAGACTTTTTGTTCCTGGTTGTGGTTACACTGGTGTCGGCAAAGGTGAGAGAATTTTACTTGTTGGGTTTGTATCTGTTCCAGCTGGGCACCTGATCTTTTCCTTCCACCCTTTCCCATCTTAAAATCATGCAGCTCCCCCAGACTTCACCTTAGAAAGGGTCTGAGTTCCTTGGCACAGCCCTTCCCCCACCAAACAGTCTCTGCTTGTTGTTCATTCATTCGAGATGGGTGCTATGGACAAATAACTTTGGGAGTTGGTTAATACTTCCTATGGCAGTGTCAGTGACCCTGCGGGTCAGCCTGAGGCACCTAATTGGGTGGTGATTAGCACAAAGGGGGCATGTCTCCCGATATGCCTAGTCTGGCTAAAGTAACACAATCTCAAAAACTGGAATTCTTTCTTAACCCAGGTTAGTTTCACTGGTGTAATTTTGTTAAGGCACATGCCCTTTTATTTCTTTGCTTAGCAGGAAGGAAAGCTCCTGGGTGAGGAGAACAGCCGAAATAATCAACAACAAATTTTCTCCCTTGCCTATCCAGAAATGTCTTTGAATACACAAGGCGGAGGGAATGTAGCAGATGGCTTCTGAGCAAGATGATTTGCAGCTTGGGGGTGGACCCTTGGGCAACTCATCTGCAGGTGTTAAAACTTAATCACAAGAATAGGTAATCATCCTTGGTAGTGGAGGAGTGAGAGCCCCAGCCCGCGGCAATCCTGAAACACGCAGCATTGTCTAATACTCTCCTCACCTGTCTTATACCCTCTTGATAAATAGCTACTGCGGAGGTTCCTCGGGGCTACCCTGCACTTAAGGTTAGCCTGCCTCTTGCAAGTTTGTACTTCTTAATCCGTGTCACACCTGTTTCCTTCGTGCAGTGACAGCGACGAGGATTGGGCGTTAGGGGTCGCGACACTACAGAGTATTTTTATGTCCACCCTACCACACTTGTTACAAATTAGCAAAGTTCTGCCTTAACTTTTGCCAAAATCTCTAAGTTTACAGAACTCTTGCAGGGAATCTAAAAGTATGAAGCCCCTTGAGGGTACTCCGATATTTCTAGAAAAGATACATAAATTTTCTTTCTTTCTTTCTTTCTTTTTTTATTAGAGACAGGGGTCTCATTCTTGCTCAGGCTGGTCTCAAACTCCTGAGCTCCAGGGATCCTCCCACCTCAGCCCTGCCAGATACATAATTTTTCAAACATAGGATCGTATTTATGTTTTACTTAAAAGTCAGCCAATGAGCCGAAAAATGGTAATTTGACAAACCAAGTGTTGTGTGATATTTCGATTATAAGGAACAGTAAGAAAGATCCTTGTTGTTGATAACGAGAAGCAGATACAAGAGGGCTGACTCAGCCCGGCTCGCGCCATGAAATGCCAGTTGTATAGATGTGTCAAATTAAAACACATATCCAACTAGTAGTAGGCAATGTAGAGTTTAGTCAAGACCCAATATTTTACCTTTAAAACAGGGTCAGCTTGGGTGACAGGAGCACTAATAGAAAATTTAGACGATTGCTAAATTTGTCAATTTCTTGATTTTCACCCCTCTGTGGCTATTATGGTCGCTCTTAGCTACAACACATCCAGTACAGGATGCCTCCCGTAGATGTGTGTTCTACAAGTAACATTCTACTCACCATTATCCATTTTACATAACCTCAGTGTATACCCAGAGATGCCTCCGCTCCCATGAAGTATTTTCGTTGGGGATCCATTGGCAGAAAGCTTTAAGTAACATTTGCCCCTGCAGTTGGAAACAGAATGGTATAAACATAAGGCACCTCACCAGTTAGACAAAGGCACGTCTGGAACGCTTACTACGCCTTACTTCCCTTCGTGGCAAGAGCCTTGAGCCGGAGAATAGGTAAAGAACTGGCAGCGGATGGCGTTGGTGCACATTTTCTGGCAGGCTTCGTGGCCTTCCACGTGGAGGATGTCCAGCTCTTCTCCCAAGAAATCGGTGTCGTGGTAAAATGAAGAATGGCAGAAAACTAGACGGCAGGTGACGAGTCAGAGGAGACGTGGCCTCAGCACCCCTCAGGGCCTGCTGGGCTCAAGCAGGATAAAACCGTCTCTACTCACCTGGAACGCTGTGTCTGCAGTGCTGCAGACTGAACCCGGAAAGAGCTTTGCTCTTTTTAAAGCGTGCACTTGGTAATCCACTCTCAGATGTTTTAAGGAGGCAAAGATTTCTAACCAAAAAAGAGAGGGAAATATAAATATATTACATCAGACATATCAAAGGGAAAAAAACACTTTTTACTGCACATAGAGAAGGTAAAGCCAGCTCATGTCGGCACTCAGCAGCGACGATCTTCCCATTTTGAAAGGAATTCACTGCAGGATTCGCTGAGTCACACCATGATCCATGGGTGTAGACCAGTGGTTCTCAACCCTCCTAATGCCTCCTAATGCCACGATCCTTTAATACAGTTCCTCATGTTGCGGTGACCCCCAACCATAAAATTATTTTCGTTGCTACTTCATAACTAATTTTGCTACTGTTATGAATCATAATGTAAATATCTGATATGCAGGATGGTCTTAGGGTCATTGACTCCCAAAGGGGTTGTGACCCACAGCTTGAGAACCGCTGGTGTACACAAACTTTCAAAAGTAACCCACTTGGCTCTGTAAAGATTTTCTGAGTTTGCTGTACTGCCAAGGTTCCCAGTATTTTTCCTTTTTATTTCCTTCCTGTGATCACTCCCAGCCTATCTGTCTCAAGGATTCAAGCATTTTCATGCTGCCTACAAATCTCCTGTCCAGAGTTATAAGGGGAAAAGGGAGACTCACTGCGACTCCACACCCAGACAGCACCTTCTGGAAGGGAGTGAATTTTCCTAAGTAGCACAAAATCGCAGTCTAAAGCAAAGCTGCCTGAAAGAACATGCAAGAATGATGAAAACATTCTATATCTGTGACATCCAATAGCATAGCCACATGTGACTGCTGAAAGCTTAAAATGTGGCTAATTCAGTCAAGGACATAAATTTTTAGTTTTATTTAGTTTTAATTAATTTCTAATGTAAATAGACGAGTCTGGCTTGTAGCAGTCATGTTGCAAGCATGCTCTGTATTCCCTTCTTATAGGTACTGATTGGTAATTATACAAGGGAATAAGACAGAGAAAAAAAGGACAGAGATTACACAAAATTGAAAATTAAAAAGGCATCTTTCTAATTTATGAATTTATTATTATCTTATTTTATTTTATTTTTTGAGACAGACACTCTGTCACCCTGGGCAGAGTGCCATGACATCATCATAGCTCACAGCAACCTCAAACTCCTGGGCTCAAGTTATACTCCTGCCTCAGCCTCCCCAGTAGCTGGGCCTATAGCCACCTGCCACCACACCTGGCTAGTTTTTCTATTTTCGTAGAGATGGGGTCTTGCTCTTGCTCAGGCTGGTCTCAAACTCCTGAACTCAAGTGATCCACTTGCCTTGGCCTCCCAGAGTGCTGGGATTACAGGCATGTGCCACCATCTACTTCTTTAATTCCTAAACTTAAATTTCCAGCTCCCTCTGCTCCTGGTTCAATGATCTTAAACAGGGCATTGGATAGAGATGCCTCCTAATGGCCATTCTTATTTTCTTCATTCCATTTAGAATTAAACAACTCTCCCCTATAGAAGGCAGAGACCCCTATAAGCTGAAGAAAAACAGGAGCCTTCAGGAACACTGGATTTGTAGTCTGTCTGTGGGGATAAATAGAGAGAGGAGCTAGGAATTCTTCCCAACTTTTATCCTATATAGACATTTGGATTAAATTTTTAGTTACTCAGAATCCTCTTTTTTTTTTTTTTTTTGAGACAGAGTCTCACTCTATTGTCCTTAGGACAATGCCATCATGTTCTTGTAGCTCACAGCAACCTCAAACTCTTAGGCTCAAATGATCCTCCTGCCTCAGCCTCCCAAGTAGCTGGAACTACAGGCACTTGCCACCATTTCTGGATAGTTTTTCTAGTTTTAGCAGAGACTGGGTCTCACTCTTGCTCAGACTAGTCTCAAATTCTTTTCTTTCTTTTTTTTTTTATTAAATCATAGCTGTGTACATTACTGCAATCAGGGGGTACAATGTGCTGGTTTCATATACAATCTGAAATGTTTTCATCAAACTGTTTAACATAGCCTTCATGGCATTTTCTTTGTTATTGTATGAAGACATTTATATTCTGCATTTAGTAAGTTTCACCTGTACCCTTCTGAGATGCACTGTAGGT
>CAUYRH010080758.1:0-11189 GCA_963574655.1 Perodicticus potto
GTAGCCGTGTTTTAGTTATTCTGGGCTAGGCCAGACCTGGGATTAGTATGCAGATAGAGTTGAGCCTGTAAGTGGGAGAAGTTATTTCTGCCTTGTATAAGAAAAATGTTGAAGAAATAGGAAGCCCGATTTTCTGGCCACATTTCCTGCCTTAGAAATGACCCCAAAGTTTGGGGACAACAGCTATTAGAAGTCTTTTGGGGGTGGTGCCTGTGGTTCAGTGGGTAGGGCGCCAGCCCCATATACTGAGGGTGGCAGGTTTGAACTTGGCCCCGGCCAAACTGCCACAAAAAATAGCCAGACATTGTGGTGGGCACTTGTAGTCCCAGCTACTCAGGAGGCTGAGGCAAGAGAATCATCTAAGCCCAAGAGTTTGAGGTTGCTGTGAGCTATGATACCACAGCACTCTATTGAGGGCAACAAAGTCAGACTCTGTCTCTAAAAAAAAAAAAGAGGGACTGTAGAGTTTGTTTGGTATTGCTCATAACATTGTCTTCAGTGTCTTAGCTAAGAACCAGAATACAGCAGGGCATACTAATGGCTGTAATGGCTGTGTTACCCTTGCGGTAGGATTCTTTTTTTGTTTGTTTTTTTGAGACAGAGTTTCACTATGTCACCCTCGGTAGAGTGCCATAGCATCACAGCTCACAGCAACCTTAAACTCTTGGGCTTCAGTGATTTTCTTGCCTCAGCCTCCTGTGTAGCTGGGATTACAGGTGCCCACCACAACACCCGGCTATTTTTTTGTTGCAGTTGTCATTGTTGTTTAGCTGGCCCAGGCCAGGTTCGAACCCACCAGTCTTGGTATATGTGGCTGGCACTGTAACCACTGTGCTACAGGCGCCAGGCCTGGGGTAGGTTTCTTAAACCCAAGCAAGAAGAAAGATTTTGAGAAAGATGCTTCTGAACTTGATGCTGGAATAGTAGCAGCTGACCTCAAGTTTGGGAACTCCATCAGTGTTAAGCTCTATAGAATGAATCCCTCCTGCCCAGCTCCCACAGATCAGCTTACAAAAGCTAATGAGTCCATTCTCTACTGAGCAACCGGGTAGTACCAGTCTCCCAAAAGGGATTGGGGAAAACTTGGAATACTAGGAAGAATACAGGACTAATGAATAGCTTCTAAGTGGGAGCCGGTCCGGCCTTCAGCTCCTTTGTCAGTCAGAGGCAGCAGGTGTCTCCAGCTTGTTCTGACTTTGCCCCCGTATTAACCCAACATGCTCTGCTAGAGACATACAGATTCCCTCAGCAATGGTGCCTGGGTCCAGGAAGCTCCATCCCTCATTACAAAGGAGAGGAAAATGAGGCAATCTGCAGTGGTGGGAAGGGTTTTCAGGAAGGGCGTGGAGAAAGAAAAATAAAAGGGTTACTAACCATGTTTGTTGTGAAATTAAATCTCCGCAACACATTTGCCCCTAGCTTGCAGAAAACTTGCAGACTTCTCTCCGAGAAGCAAGAGAGACAACAGAGAGGGAGAGACAGACAGAAAGGGGCTCCTTCAGACCCACTCTGGGTGGAAACCCAGGCGCCCAGGCCTGCAAAGGACCACATCCATCTTCTCATCCATGCTCAGACCCCAGCCTCTGAGGTCCTAAAAGCAGCACAGGTTTTGTCCCATCTGCTCCAGGGGAAATAGGAGGGCCAAAAGAAAGCTTAACCAAACCTGAGCAGGAGTTCTATGTTTTGTACGAAAGGTCTTGATTGGCGGGGGATGCTGCAGAGCAGCACCAAGGAGGAGAGGAGAGAGAGAGGGAGAGAGAAGGGGGGTGGGCAGGAATTCTTAGCCTTTTTCTATGTGTCATGGTCTTCACTAGCCAAGTAGTGAACGGTATGGTTACCTTCTCAGAGCCCATATTTTGCTTTAAATGTATTAAATAAAATATGTAATATTGACTACAGACTTCCACTGTGACAAAGATAAGGTACTAAGGATCAGAGTTACTGGGCCAGGCGAGGTATTCTGGGAGGCCCAAGTGGGTGGAATGCCTGAGCTCACAGGTTGGAGACCAGCCTGAGCAAGAGCGAGATCCTGTCTCTAAAAATAGCCAGGTGTTGTGACGGGCGCCTGTCGTCGCAGCTACTTGGGAGGCTGAGGCGAGAGAATCGCTTGAGCCTAAGAGTTTGAATTGCTGTGAGCTGTGATGCCATTGCACTCTACTGAGGGTGACAAAGTGAGACTTTGTCTTTTTATTTTTTTTGCAGTTTTTGGCCGGGGCTGGGTTTGAACCTGCCACCTCCGGCATATGGGGCCGGCGCCCTACTCCTTTGAGCCACAGGTGCCGCCCAAGACTCTGTCTTAAAAAAAAAAAAAAAAAAAAAGGATCAGAGTTACCCTCCTGTCTGAAACAACTACAAAACCAGGTAAAGTATAGGAAACAAAAGTCTTCAAAACATTGATAATTAAACAACAAAGGGCAATGATCGCCAAGAGATGAAAAAATAAACTAGGTGAGTAATATGACATGGCCCAGATTACTGCATGGAACTTTCCCAACTGTTACACGGAGGGGAAGAGAATAAGAAGCTGGAAGAAAGTGGAGGCCAAGGAGGGCTGGGCAACAGAGTGAGACTCTCGTCTCCAAAATAAATAAGTAAATAAAAGTGAAATAAAGGTTTTTTTCCAGATATACAAAAGTTGAAAGAATTCATCACTAGCAGATTCATAACTACAAAAAATGTTAAAGGAAGTCCTTTGGGCAAAAAGAAAATTATGTAATTTGAAATCCAAATCTACATGAAGGAATAAAGAGTACAAGAAATGTTAACTGCATGGACAAATACATGTTTTTCTTGTTATATAAATATTTTCATAATACATTTGATTGTTAGGAGATAAACTATTAACGGTGTATCCTAGGCCAGGTGCAGTAGCTCATGCCTGTAATCCTAGCACTCTAGGAGGCCAAGGCAGGTGGATTGCCTAAGTTCATGAGTTAGAGACCAGCCTGAGTCACAGCAAGACCTCATCTCTAAAAATAGCCAGGTGTTGTGTGGGGCACCTGTAGTTCCAGCTACTTTAGAGGCTGAATAAAGAGAATTGCTTGAGCTCAAGAGTTTGAGGTTGCTGTGAGCTGTGATGCCATGGCACTTTACCAGAGGCAACAAAGTGAGAGAGTCTGTCTCAAAAACAAACAAACAAACAAAAAACAGTGTATCATGGGGTGTATAAGTGGTAGTAAAATATGTGACAATAATAATACAAAGGGCGGTGCCTGTGGCTCAAAGGAGTAGGGCACCAGCCCCATATGGCAGAGGTGGTGGGCTTAAGCCAAGCCCCAGCCAAAAACTGCAAAAAAAAAAAAAAAGAGTAATAAAAAAAAAAATAATAATACAAAGACTGGGTAAAGAGAAATGGAAGTGGATTATTGTAAGGATCTTCTACTACATGTAAAGAGTTATAATACCATCTAAAGGTAGATAGTGATAAGTTAAAACTATTAACCCTAAAGCAATCCATCAAAGTAACACAACAAAGAGTTACAGTTAATAAGCCAACAAAGGTGATAAAATGGAATCATAAAAAAAGTTCATTTAACCCAAAAGAAGGTGAAAAGTGGGGAAAAAGGAACAAGTAACAGATATGACAAATAGAAAACAAATAGCAAGATAATAGATTCAATCCCAACCATAGCAATACTCACACTAAGTGTAAATGGTTATAAATACCTCAATTAAATGGCAGAGATTGGTAGGTTAAATAAACAAAGCAAGACATATATTTGATGCCTACAAGATATGACTAAAGACATAAGGAGATTAAAAGCAAAAGAATTGACAAAGATATGCAGTGCTAACATGAAAGGTGAAGTATGTATATTAGCATTAGATAAATTAGACTTAAGGGCAAAAAATATTATCAGAAATAAAGAGAATAATTTTATAATTCTATTTCTATATATTGCAAGAAACAATGAGAAAATAAAACGTAAAAAACATTATTTACAATAGAACAAAATATGGGACTAGCATCAACTATTAAAGGATTAGGAATAAATCTGACAAAAGATGTATACAATTTGTACACTAAAAACTACAAAATATTATTAAAATAAAACTTAAAAGGCCTGATTTCCCATTCCTTTGTGTGAGTTGCATGCAGTGACTTCCATTCAAAGTGTAATGTGGAAAGATGGGAAAAGGAGAGTAACTGAACAGCAGAGAAACAGCCTGAAAATCAAGGCCAACGTTACCAGTCATAAATCATGCTGACACTGAACATTTAATATAATGTGGTGAATGTGGCACTTTATCTCTGTGCCTCCAAATAATCTGTATCCTGATGGTTTATGAGAAAAACATGAAACAAATTCCACTAACTGGGATCCTTCAAAATATCTGACCAGTATTCCCCAAAATTGTCAAGGTTAATCAAAAACAAGGAACATTTGGGAAAGTGTCAAAGTCAATAGGATTCTGAAGAGACGTGATGACTAAATGTCATGTGGTATCCTGGATGCGATTCTGAACAAAAAAGGACATTGGTAAAAACTAAGGAAATCTGAATAAAGCATGGACTTTAGTGAATAATAAAGTAATAATTCCAGTTCATTAATTCAACAAATGTATCACAACAATGTCAGATGTTATTAACAGGTGCAGAGTATATGGGAACTCTCTACACTCTCTTTTCCATTTTTCTGTATATCTGAAATTGTTCTAAAAACTAAAGACTAGTAAAAAAAAAAAACAACCCTAAAGAAGTCCTAAGTAAATGGAGAGTGGCCATGTTAATGGATGGGAAGATCACCAAATTGTGGTTTTCCAATGGGTGGGAAGACCAAATTGTGTTAAGATGTTGGTTCTCCCCACGTGGATCTGTATCAGGAATAAGCAAACTATGACCTGTAAGCCAAATCCAGCCTGCAACCTGTTTTATAAATAGCGTTTTGTTGGAACATGGTCACACTTACTTGTTTCTTTGTTGCTTTTGACTGCTTTCATGCTATGATGGCAATGTGGAGTTGTTGTAACAGAGGCTGGATGGTTCAAAAGAATCTAAAGTATTTACTAGATTTATAGAAAAACTTTTGCGAATTTTTTCTTTTTTTTTGCATTTTTTTTTTTTTTGACTGGGGCTGGGTTTGAACCCACCACCTCTGGTATATGGGGTCAGCGCCCTACTCCTTTGAGCCACAGGCGCTGCCCAAAATTTTGCTAATTTTTAATCCAATGTGATTTCTGCTAAAATCCCAGGAGACTGTTTTGTAGAAACTGATAAGCTGATTCTAATATTGTTAGGAAAATTTACCTGGGCATGGTGGCTGAAGTCTATAATCACAGCTAGGTAGGAGGATCACTTGAGGTCAAGAGTTCAAGACCATGGCTCAGTGCCTGTAGCTCAGCAGCTAGAGCGCCAGCCACATATACCAGAGCTGACAGGTTCAAATCCAACCCAGGCCTGCCCAACAACAATGAGAACTAGAATAAAAAAATAGCTGGGCATTGTGGTGGGCACCTGTAGTCCCAGTTCCTTGGGAAGCAGGGGCAAGAGAATCGCTTAAGCCCAAGAGTTTGAGGTTGCTGTGAGCTGTGACACCACAGCAGTCTACCCGGGGCGACATAGTGAGACTCTCTCTCTCAAAAGAAAGAGTTCAAGACTAGTGTGGTGGACAACGAAGCAAGACTCTCATCTCTTAAAAAAGAAAAATATATATATTTGTATTTTTTAGAGACAGAGTCTTACTCTGTTGCCCAGGCTAGAATGCCCTGGCTTCAAACTAGCTCACAGCAACCTCAAACTTGAGGATTCAAGTGATTCTCCTGCCTCAGCCTCCCCAGTAGCTATAACTGCAGGTGCCTGCCTGGCTCATTTTTCTATTTTTACTGGAGGCAGCTTCTACCTCTTGCTCAGCCTGGTCTGCAATTCCTGAGCTGAAGGAATCTTCCTGCCTCAGCCTCCCAGAGTGCTTACAGGTGGAAGCCACCGCGCCTAGCCAAAAAAAAAAAAAAAAAAATTTAAAGACCAAGAAAAGCGAAAATTAATTTATTTTTTATTTTATTTTTATTTTTGAGACAGAGTCTCACTTTGTTGCCCTTTGTAGAGTGCCATCGTGGTGTCATAGCTAACAGCAACCTCCACCTCTTGGGCTCAAGTGATTCTCTTGCCTCAGCCTCCCAAGTACCTAGGACAACAGCGCCCACCTCAACAGGGCTATTTTTGGAGACAGGGTCTCGCTCTCGCTCAGGCTAGTCTCAAACCTGTGAGCTCAGGGCATTCCACCTGCCTGGGTCTCCCAGAGTGCTACGATTATAGGCATGAACTATGGCACCCAGCTAAAAATAATTTTTAAATGAAGAGGATTTTTAGGGCTCGGCACGGTGGATCACACCTATAATCCTAGCGCTCTGGAGGCAGAGGCAGGAGGATCACCTAAACTCAGGAGTTTGAGACCAATCTGAGCAAAGTGAGACCACATCTCTACTAAAAATAGAAATATTAGCTGAGCATTGTGGCTGGGACCTGTAGTCCCAGATACTCGGGAGGTTGAGGTAGGAGGATTGCTTAAGCCAAGGAGGTTGAGGTTGCTGTGAGCTAGACTGAGGCCATGGCACTTTAGCCCAGGCAAAAGAGTGAGATTCTGTCTTAAAGAGGATTTTTTTTAAGTTAGAGGATTTATTCTGCCTAACCTCAAGACTTCTTATAAAACTATGGTAACTAAAACAGTGTAATATTAGTATAAGGATAGATATATAGGTAAATAGAAAAGAGAGTTCGGAAATAGACTTGCAAGCGTATGATAAAGTAATTTTTCACAAAAATACAAAGGCAATTCAGTGGAGAAAGCATAATATTTTCAACAAACAATGCTGGAACAATTGGATATCTATATGAGAGAAAGAGAGAGAGAGAGAAAAAAAAAACTTAGATCCTTACATTGCTTGCACCACATGCAAAAATTAATTCAAAATGGTCCTTAATGTTCAACCTAAAACTATAAAAATTCTAAAAGAAAACATAGGATAATATCTTTGTGATCTTTGGTTAGGCAAAGATTTCTTAGTTCTGACCCCAAAATACAATCCACAAAACGAAAAATAGCTGATGAACTGGACTTCATCAAAATTAAGAACCTTTGGGCTCGGCGCCTGTGGCTCAATGGGCTAAGGCACCAGCCACGTACACCTGAGCTGGCGGGTTCGAATCCAGCCTGAGCCCGCCAAACAACAATGACGGCTGCAACCAAAAAATAGCTGCGCATTGTGGTGGGCGCCTGTAGTCCCAGCTACTTGGGAGGCAGAGGCAGGAGACTCACTTGAGCCCAGGAGTTGGAAGTTGCTGTGAGCTGTGATGCCACAGCACTCTATCCAGGGTGACAGCTTGAAGCTCTGCCTCAAAAAAAAAAAAAAAATTAAGAACTTTTGGTCTTCAAAAATCACTGTTAAAAGAATAAACCACATAATGAAAGAAAACATTTTCAGATCACATATCTGAGAAAATGTTTGTATTAAGAATGTATAAAAATGCTCAAAACTCGGGCGGCGCCTGTGGCTCAAAGGAGTAGGGCGCTGGCCCCATATACCGGAGGTGGCGGGTTCAAACCCAGCCCCTGCCAAAAAAACTGAAAAAAAACCAAAAAAAACCTCTCAAAATTTGTTAATAGGAAAATATGCAGTTCAATAGAAAATGAACAAAAGATTCACACACAGATCACCAAAAAGATACATGTAAACAGCCACATGAAACGAAGCTGAATATACTAGGCATTAGGGAAATGCAGAGTAAAACCAGAGTTGAGATACCACCTCGCACTTATTAGAATGACTTCAGTGAAAGAGACTGACCAGTCCAAGAGCTGTCTGTGACATGGAGCAGCTGGAACTCTCATACTCTACTGCTGGGAATGTCAATGTTACACCACTTTGGGTGGGCTCAGTGGCTCACGCCTGTAATCCGACCATACTAGGAGGCTGAGGCAGGTGGATTGCTTCAGCTCAGGAGTTTGAGACCAGCCTGAGCAAGAGCAAGACCCCACCCCTACTAAAAATAGAAAAAATAAAAACTAGCTGGGCATTGTGGTGGGCACCTGTAGTTCCAGCTACAGGGAGGCTGAGGTAAGAGGTCCTTTTGAGCCCAAGAATTTGAGGTTGCTGTGAGCTATGATGATGCCACAGCACTCTAGCCTGGGCAACAGAGTGAGACTCTGTCTAAAAAAAATCATGACATGACATGACATGACAAATAGAAAGATTAGCCAGGCATTATGTCAGGTGCCTGTAAATCCAGCTACTCAGGGGGCTGAGGCTAGAGGATCCCTTGAACTCAAGAGATGGAGTTTTCTGGCTCGGTGCCTATGGCTCAACGGGCTAAGGCGCCAGCCACATTCACCTGAACTGGTGGGTTCAAATCCAGCCCGGGCCCGCCAAACAACAATGATGGCTGCAACCAAAAAATGGCTGGGTGTTGTGGCGGGCACCTGTAGTCCCAGCTACTTGGGAGGTGGAGCAGGAGACTCGCTTGAGCCCAGGAATTGGAGGTTGCTGTGAGCTGTGATGCCACAGCACTCTATCCAGGGTGATAACTTGAGGCTCTGTCTCAAAAAAAAAAAAGATTGAGTTTTCTGTGAACTAAGCTGACACCATAGCCTCTAGCCTGGATAACAAAGTGAGATTCTGTCTCAAAAAAATAAATACATAAAAACAAAACAAAATAGGGCAGTGCCTGTTGCTCAGTGAGTAGTGCACCAGCCCCATATACTGAGGGTGGTGGGTTCAAACCCGGCCCCGGCCAAGCTGCAACAAAAAAACAGCCGGGCGTTGTGGCCGGCACCTGTAGTCCTAGCTACCTGGGAGGTTGAGGCAAGAGAATCACCTGGGCCCAGGAGTTGGAGGTGAGCTGTGATGCCATAGCACTCTACTGAGGGCAATAAAGTGAGACTCTATCTCTAAAAACAAAACAAAACAAAATAAATAGGTATAGGGGCTTGGCGGCCATGTACACCAAGGCTGGAGGGTTCAAATCTGACCCAGGCCAGCTAAAACAACTATGACAACTGTAACAAAAAATAGCCAGGTATTGAGGGGGGCACCTGTAGTCCCAGCTACTTGGGAGGCTGAGGCAAGAGAATTGCTTAAGCCCAAGAGTTTGAGGTTGCTGTGAGCTATGACACTATAGCACTCTACCGAGGGCGACATAATGAAACTCTGTCTCAAAAAAAAAGAAAAAATACCTATAGGGTCCTGGTACTACGTATCAGGCTTCCTAGAGGATGAAGCAATGTTTACACTTTACCTGCTTGGTCTACTCTATAGAAAAGATCCCAAGCCTTTGGTTTCCCTCCAAACAACCATCTGCAAACGTCATACAGAGGAAACATTTTCCTTAATAAAGGACACACCCAACTGCTTTCAGGGCAAACAAACTTGACTCCACAGGACAGGCACCTTTTCATATTCTTGCCAAATGAAGCACAGGTGAGTTAACCAGTGCTCTGGAGCAGCTAGGTACTGTCCAGATCCCATGTCTTGCAGAGGTTGTGATGGATCTGGTGGGATAACAGGCATCAGTGCTGGAGGTCAGAGTCTGGGTCGGGAGCTCCCTGGGGAGTGCAGGGTGTTGTACCCTGAGGAGATCCATATCAGGAAGAACCAGAATAAACCCTAACGCTCAAAAAGAGTCCTGGACCCAGTAGGAAATCAAGATTACTTGATACAGCCCAAGATAAAGAGCCTGCTTGGTCCAAGGGGAGGAGCCAAAAACCAAGAAAGAGGGTTCTGGGTGCTTACTAGGAACAGAGTCTTCAAAAGCCCAGGGTGTAAGAGTCGTGGGGTTGGGCTTAGTTAAAGGTCTAGGATGCTAGGTTTGGGGTCAGCACTAAAAATCTCCAAAGAACGGATCCTGGAAACTGAAGTTAAGGTTGCTCTTTCTTTATTAATCCACACCACCTTCCCCAGCCTCAGGAATTGTAGCCGAATGTTAGCTATGTGATTGATGAGTGATTAGAAGAGCTAGCAAGGGTAGCAAAGCAGAACAGTTATGATACAATCAGGTACCATAAAAGTCATTCATGGTTTATGACTTGTCCTGTTACTGACATTTTAGCTGCCCCAGGGATTTTTGAGTCACTCCAAGTGAATGGACAACATATCTTTTCCAACACTGACTTGGCTGGAATGTAGGCTCTTACTTGGCACAGGGACCTGCAACTCACATGTGATCCAGATTTCAGCCTCTCCCTTTGAACCTTCAAGCAGAGCTTCCCCAAAGGAGTAAAACTTGTGAGCAGGTGCCCCATCCCCCGCCCAGCCTCTGGAGGACAGACATCAAGCCCCCGCCCAAAAAGCAAATCTGAGGCTAGGGAACCGGAAAACGCACCATAGGTGTTGGCAGGAGCCTTACATGGATCTATGCAGACCACATGGGGTAGACTGAGAGCCCCGAGTGAATAGCCTCTCTGCCAAGTTCAGTTTTTAAAATCTCAGCATCTAGCACAATGCCTCACAGCACATGTGAATATGCTTCCTAATTGTTTCTTGGATTGAACGGCACTATCTAATGATGATATTACGGAATATGAACATAGATTCTGTAGAATTGTAAGGCTAAGAAATAATTTAGGGCGGTGCCTGTGGCTCAAAGGAGTAGGGCGCCGGCCCCATATGTTGGAGGTGGCGGGTTCAAACCCAGCCCCAGTCAAAAACTGTGAAAAAAAAAAAAAAAGAAAAGAAATAATTGAAATATGTATGCATTACCTTAGAGTTACATACCATACACCAAAAAATAAATAAATAAAAGTAAAACAAAAATGCTTCCAGACGGTAACATAGGAGAATATTTTTATGACCTTGGGGTAGGTAAAGATTTCTCAATAACACACATATTCCCAAAAGCAATAACCACAGAGATTACTAAATTTAAAAAGTTATGTTCATCAAAATGTACCATGATGAGAGTGAAAAGGCAAGCAATAGGAAGAGAGAAGATATTCGCAAAACCTATGTCTGACAAAGGACTCATGTAGAATATGGATAGAACTCTTATAAATCAATTGGAAAAAGACAGACAACCCATTTTTTTAAATGGGCAAAACACTTGAACAGGTTTTTTATTAAAGAGAACGTCTAAATAGCTGATAAGCATGTGAAAGGATGCTCAACATCTTTAGTCATCAGGGAAATGAAAATTAAAAACACAAAGATAGGGTGGCGCATATGGCTCATCAAGTAGGGTGCTGGCCCCATATACCAAAGGT